>CM048044.1:195000-287500 GCA_026259375.1 Verasper variegatus | reverse complement strand
AGCCAGAGAAGTGAGGAGACTGGTGGCAGAATTTATTGTGGAAGACATGCACTCCCTATCAACGGTAGAATCGCCAGCGTTCAGAAAGCTTGTCAGCAAAATCCCCGTGAGCAGCAACGACAAGGTAAGCTAACGTTGTCATAGAGAGTGGGCCATGCGGCCATGTATCTACCTTGTTATCATTTCAAATAACAACCTAAATAGCGAGTCCGTGCTGTTGAGGAGAAGTGAATCTCTCATGTTTTTTATTTTTTTATTTTTTTTTACGGATATGCGAATATAGTCTGACCAATTTAAAAACAGCATGAGTTTAACATCTAGCTATCTTCTTAATTTTTCAGCATGTACTGCCTGACAGAAAAACATTCGCCAAAGATTTGGACAAGGCATATGCTGTCATGGAGAAGGAGCTGAAGAAAATACTCGAAGCCCAGCAGTATGTGTCAACAACAGCAGACATATGGAGTGCCAACAACAAAAGTTTTATGGGGGTCACCGTGCACTGGATTGATGCAGATACCTTGGCACGGAAGAAGGCTGCAATAGCTTGTAAACGATTTAGGGGTAGACACACATATGATGCAATTGCAACCGAGCTGGAAGACATTTTTTCTCAGTATGGACTGACATACAATAAAGTGACTGCATGTGTGACGGACAATGGGAGCAACTTTGTTAAAGCCTTCAAGGAGCATCAGCAGCTTCAAGTGGAGTTGGAGGAGGAGGGGGAGGAGGAGGAGGGTGATGGTGAGGTGGAGTTCACAGACCTTCATAGTGTGCTTACTGCCGATGATGCGCAGCATGGACAATGTGTACTGCCTCCCCACCATAGATGTGCAGCCCATACACTTAATCTTATTGCAAACAATGAGGTTGTTAAGTGGCTGGTATCTAATCCAGAATCAAGGGCTGTGTATCGTAGTGCTACAGCTAAATGTTCAGCACTGTGGACAAAGGCCAGCCGCTCCACCATCGCATCAGAGTGCCTGGAAGAGGTCAGTGAAAGAAAGTTGATTGTCCCCACAACAACACGGTGGAACTCATTCTATAACGCCTATGCTCGTGTCATAGAAATGCCCCTCACTGACATAAATAGCCTATGCACACAGCTTCAGATTAAATGTATGAATGACAGGGAATACCAATTTCTCAAGGAGTATTGTTACATTATGAAGCCTTTCACAGTTGCATTGGACATCCTACAGGGTGAGGACACTTGCTTTTTTGGGACACTTCAACCAACACTCGAAGTTTTGATGGCCAAAACCTTAGTAATGACACAGGGCCTATCGCAAATGACCACTGGGCTGCCTGAGGTTATTGTGGGAGCAATCAAAACTCGATTTGCTGCGACGATTGATTCCAAGGATGCACTTCTGGCTGCTGTTTCGCTGCCAAAGTTCAAGCTGCGCTGGGTAAAAGAAGAATCCAGAAGAGACCACATCAAGCTCCCCCTCACAACGGAGTGCCGCTCCCTTACAACAGAAGAGCCTACAGCCCTGATGCCTGATCCCCCTCAACCTGCTGCTGCTGCTGCCTCCAGCGAGGATGACTTTTTTTCTTTTGAAGTACAGCCCAGTGCCACAGCTGATGCGCCCATGTCAGTGGAAACAGAGGTAATGTCTTATCTCAGTTCTGCCCCTGTGATGGAAAGCCTGCACATGTTTCCAAGGATTAAAAAAATTGCACTCCGCTATAACACCCCAACACCATCCAGTGCACCAGTAGAAAGACTTTTCAGTCTTGGGAATCTTGTGCTCACCCCAAAACGCAACCGTCTTGGTGATGGACGCTTTCAGCGCCTTCTCCTGATGCGCTTCAACAGATATTTCAGTCAAGAGGGTGGTGGAATAGGCTAGTCCCCCCCACTATACCCTAGAACCAGAAGTAGGCTATGTCCAGGCCATGACTGCCTTTATAGTTCTGTTTACTTTACCAGCCTTGTAGGCTGCATGCTACCTCTGACAGGATTTGACAGGAACAGGTTTCTGTGAAGAAATCATTTTTTATTTTCAATTTTATGTTTATTTATTTATCCAGTCTTACATTTTTTGTGAAGTTGGGAGTGAAATGACTGATTTATATTTCATATTTGCCAAATAGGCCCATGCACTTTATTTTATTTTCAGTATTCTTGAAGTACCGTATGTGCTTTAGCTAGAGTTATAGCTATAAGTGATTGAAATTTTACCAGCCTTTCTGTGGTAGCCTACGTTGTAGCCATTTTTTTGGCAAATATCCTGGCTTTTCTGGCCTGTGTTTTATTGATTAGCCGTTGTAGGCTATGTTTAGATTACATGTTAATGTTTGTTGGACTCATAAAACAGAAGTTGTGTCCATTCAGTGCATGGCATCTTTGTGCTGTAAGCTTGAATTAAAAGAGAATAAAACAATAGAAACTAAAAGAAAAAGAGATTGTGTGTTTGTCATATTATAAGGCTATAGGCTATGTTATAGTGGGCTCTAACTCTATTTTGTTTCATATGAATAGGCCAGGACTTTAAATATTTGCAGCATCTCCATCATAACTTACAGACTTTGATCATTTGTCTGCTTATATGATTCTAACTGTCATTGTTACTTATTGTATTGTGCCATGAGCCTTTACTGTGCCTATTATATGAAGTTATTAGTAGCTTTAGGGGCCTACACAGTCATTATGTTACATCATCCTCCACTGAATGTAAATAATCAGCTATAACAATCTGCAGTTTAGCATTTTTAAATGCTTAGTCATATATTTCTGTTGCTATTTTGTTGAAAGTAACTCAAAAGTAATACACAAGTAGTGTAACGCATTACAATTCAGAGATAGTAATATTGTAATGTAACTAATTACTTTCAAATGACAGTAACTAGTAATATATAATGTATTATATTTTGGATGTAACTTGCCCAACACTGGTCACTGGCACCAGCTGAAATGGAGCAGCAAGAAAATCAACTGCACAGAGAAAGATTCTGCTGTTCGATCTGTCTGGATCTACTGAAGGACCCGGTGACTACTGTCTGTGGACACAGCTACTGTCTGAGCTGTATTAACACCCACTGGGACAAAGAGGAGGAGAGAGGAAGCTACAGCTGCCCTCAGTGTAGACAGACCTTCACACCGAGGCCTGTGCTGGGGAAAAGCACCATGTTAGCTGATTTAGTGGAGGAGCTGAAGAAGACTGGACTCCAAGCTGCTCCTGCTGATCACTGCTATGCTGGACCTGAAGATGTGGCCTGTGATTTCTGCACTGGGAGAAAACTGAAAGCTCTCAAGTCCTGTTTGAATTGTTTGGCCTCTTATTGTGAAAAACACCTCCAGCCTCATCTTCAGTCAGCTCCATTGAAGAAGCACAAGCTGGTGGAGCCCTCGGAGAAGCTCCAGGAGAACATCTGCTCTCGTCACGACGAGGTGATGAAGATGTTCTGCCGCACTGATCAGCAGTGTATCTGTTATCTCTGCTCTGTGGAGGAACATAAAGACCACGACACAGTGTCAGCTGCAGCAGAAAGGACTGAGAGGCAGAGAGAGCTCGGGCTGAGGAGACAAACAATCCAGCAGAGACTCCAGGACACAGAGAAAGATGTGAAGCTGCTTCAACAGGAGGAGGAGGCCCTCAATGGCTCTGCTGATAAAGCAGTGGAGGACAGTGAGAAGATCTTCACTGAGCTGATCCGTCTGCTGCAGAAAAGAAGCTCTGATGTGAAGCAGCAGATCAGATCCCAGCAGGAAACTGAAGTGAGTCGAGTCAGAGAGCTTCAGGAGAGACTGGAGCAGGAGATCACTGAGCTGAAGAGGAAAGACCATGAACTGAAGCAGCTCTCAGACACAGAGGATCACAACCAGTTTCTACACAACTACCCCTCACTGTCACCACTCAGTGAATCTACACACTCATCCAGCATCAGGATCCGTCCTCTGAGGTACTTTGAGGACGTGACAGCAGCTGTGTCACAGGTCAGAGGTCGACTACAGGACATTCTGAGTGAGACAGAGACAAAGATTTTACAGATTGTGTCTCAAGTGGATGTTTTACTGCCTCAACCAGAGCCACAGACCAGAGCTGACTTCTTAAAATATTCACAGGACATCACACTGGATCCAAACACAGCAAACAAACATCTGTTATTATCTGAGGGAAACAGAAAAGTAACATGTACGAGTGAAGAACAGTCTTATTCTGATCACCCAGACAGATTCACTGTTTGTCCTCAGGTCCTGAGTAGAGAGAGTCTGACTGGACGTTGTTACTGGGAGGTGGAGGAGGAGGTGGAGGTGGGGGTGATAGGAGGAGTTCATGTAGCAGTCACATACAAGAACATCAGCAGAGCAGGAAACTCAGGTGAATGTAGATTTGGATTCAATGATAAATCTTGGTCATTATCTTGTCATGTAAACAGTTATAAGTTTTATTACAACAGGATCAACACTCCAGTGTCAGGTCCTGTGTCCTCCAGAGTAGGAGTGTACCTGGATCACCGTGCAGGTGTTCTGTCCTTCTACAGAGTCTCTGGCACCATGACTCTCCTCCACAGAGTCCAGACCACATTCACTCAGCCTCTCTATGCTGGAGTTGGGGTTTATCCTGGATCCACAGCTGAGTTGTGTAAACTCAAATAGACTCGAGTCATTAAAAGCAGTGATTTAGATTCTGTGTTTAAATCTTGAACTTCTTTTGTCTCCATGTTTGTTGATCAAAGTTCGTCGTGGAGACGTTTCTGCTCCACAGAGATCAGCTGTCAATCAAACACTGACCTTCCTTCATCACATATTCAGTAAAGACAGAAATCTATAATTACACTGACATGAATGTGTTTGAACTGATGTTGCTGTTGTTTTCTGAATCAATGTAGAAATCAGGTTGTGTGATGTTTTAGAACCTGTGTTGATCCTGATCAGTGTTGCAAAGGGGCGGAACATTTCCGGAAACCTTCTGGAAACTTTCCACGGGAAGTTAAGTTAATTTTTTTTAGAGAGTTAGCCTATAACAGGGAACTTAAAGGAAGTGGACAACTCAGCTGGACCCTGGATGCAGCTAGTTGGGAGACATTGTCTGCCAGAAAAGTAAATTATGACTTTGTGTTGTTGTTGAACGTCTTTGTCATTACCTAGCATGTTGATTACTTGTTACACTGAAGCCATGTTCATTTAATACCAAGTTCATCTGTGTACAGTAGGCTAACCTTTTACAGCCGTGAGAGTAGGATGTATGTACAGTTGCAATCAGAAATATTCAACCCCCACAAAGATTTTAAGGATTTATCAATTAAAGTTTTTTCAAAGAGCAAGATTCTTCTTCGGATGACTTCTTTATGAGTTGAGTGATACAGAAAGTCAACACAATGCATGATGTAGTATTTGTGTGTAACAGTATATTTTGTTAAGAAAGCCATGTCACAATTATTCAACCCCGATATAATATTGTTGTTTTTAAAGCTGTCTGACAGTTTTTATGACCTAAAGTGGAGTTGAAACATAATGAAGCCTTTGGGAACTCTGTGATGATCCCCCCCCCCCCCCCCCCCCCCATGAAGGTATTCAAGGTGAGTTGCAATCCTGAGAGAGAGAGAGAGATAATTGAATTTTGAAAACAACTTTATTAGGTACTATTTTTTGAAAACACACATTTAGCTTTAAATAAATAAATAAAAGAATCACACCAGATAATCAGCACAGACGAGTTCTGGAGTTCTCACAGAACATAAAACATCTTGAAAACACCACAGATCACGGTCTCCGTGTCTCTTACTCAGTGGAGGTTTATACACCGACCTCCACTGAGATCCGGTTTCTTGGGCTCCACCAAAATAGCTCCTCCAAGGAGTGTCAGTCCGTCCATTCAGTTTTTTAATGTTAAGTGTTTTTACCATTAGTCCATAGAGAGTTTTTCCGGAAGCTCCCTCCAGGGAGACCGGGCGGGCCGGCTGCACCAGAGGTCCAGAACAGTCTTTTACATCCAGTGCCAGGAAAGTGGCGGGGAAAGGGTCCTCCACATTGGGGGAAATGGAACCATCTTTAAAAGAGTTTAAAAGCAAGATGTCCTGATCTGCCAGTCTTCTCCTCCAGTGGTCAAGTACCCTCTCCATTGTTCTTTCTGATTTAATCCCCAGTTTGTTGGCCAGCCCTGTGGGGTCTTCTAGTCCAGGCCCGGCTAGCTCCACCACCTGGCCCAGCGTGGAGACCCCCGCAGCATGCAGCACTCTGGACAGGGTGACTTGGGCCCAGCGGGGTGATCTAAAATGGTCCCGTACAGGACAGGCTCCTGCAGCAGCCAGTGCAGGGAGTCCCCCTGTTGCCTTCGCTCTTTTTTTAACAGGTTCCAAACTTTACAAACACTCTTGTAAAACCCAGGAACAGATGGTATCGTTCATTAAAAACAGAATAAAATCCAGACCCAGGCTGTTAGAATGTTGCAGGATGCACCGGGATAGAGGTCCCCACAGAGCGTCCCTTGGCCCAATCTCTGGATGAACTGGAGGCGGAAGGCAGCGCCCCTGCTGGCCAGATGGACCGGGCCCTGCCCCCCCTCCTCCTTAGGAAGGAAAAGGGTTCTGTGGGATCCAGTGCATCCTGCCCCAAAAGAAATTTATTAAAACCCGTTGTACCTCTGCCAGGAGAGAAGGTGGAGGATCGACACAGGCCAGCCGGTGCCACAGGGTAGATGAGACCAGGTTGTTTGTTATTAAACTCCGGCCTCTATACGACATCTTTGGCAACAGCCACTTCCATTTTATCAATCGACCATTAACCTTCTGTAGGACATTGTCCCAATTTGTGGGTCTCATCTCCCAGGAAGACTCCGAGGTATTTGAGTCTTCCTTTCTTCCACACCAGACCTCCAGGCAGCCTGAGCCGATTCCCCAGCTTCTCTCCAACCATCAGAGCCTCACTCTTCCCCCAGTTCACCTTTGCAGAAGAGATAAAACCAAAATTATTTACAGTGTCAGATAAAACATCGATGTCTTTTTGTGTATTTACGAGGACGATGAGATCATCTGCATACACAGATAATTTAAAAGATACACTGCACTGGGGGAAACACACACTTTTTAAAACCTTCCTTAGCTCATGGAGCAGAGGCTCGATGGCCAGAGAGTACAACATACCAGAGAGAGAGCAGCCCTGGCTCACCCCCCTCTGGATGTTAAGAGGAGCACTCAGCCTGCCATTTATTTTCAGAACACTCGCAATGTCTGTATAGAAAACCCGGATCATGGCTATAAAGCCTGGGTTGAACCCAAAAGCAGCCAGAGTCTGCCATAAGTACTGGTGTTCAACCGGGTCAAAGGCCTTGTCCTGGTCTATGGAAATAAGACCAGTCTCTATTGCCAATGAACTGGAGAGGTCCAAAACATCACTTATGAGCCTGCCGGGCACACAGTAAGTCTGGTCAGGGTGGAGGACCACCTCCCCCACAGCCAGCGGCTACATGCCACAGAGGGGATCACCTGGATGGCTGCTGCCACAGCCACAGGCATGCTGCCTGTTAGCACACACACACACACACACACACACACACACACACACACACACGTTATTGAGGGAACTGTTGGTTTCTCTATCATTTTAAGGTCTTGACCTTTAACCCTAAACCCTTTGAGATCATGTAGATTATGATTTTAATTTAAATGAACATTTATATTAGATCATCATGTGAATATAGACAGGCTTCATGTGTTCCACCAACCAGCAGGGGGTGGCATTGTGTTGAAGATAAGATGATAATAATAGTTATTAATTCATTTCATGATATACAGTCCCGACACTAGATGTCGCTGTTGTCCAACACTTCAACAAATCAGTTTATTTCTTTCAAATTTAATTTCTTTATATTTGTGAAAATGTTTAATATGAACTTCAGATTCTCACTGTCTGACATAATAATGATAACAATAACGATCAAAACCGATAATAATAATAGTAATTATAAATTAAAACATTTTAATTGAAAATAATAACAATAATAATAACGACAGCAACAATTATTATTATTATTATAATAATACATGTTTTTATTGTTTAATGATTCACAGAGAGTCACGCAGCGGCGGGTCCGCGTCTCAGAGTCCTCCGGGAGGGACGCGTCCTGGTCGGGCTGCTTCTGCTCACTGAGCCGGCGGGAGGAGCAGCCGGGAGGAGGAGCCGGGAGGAGCAGCCGGGAGGAGGAGCCGGGAGGAGCAGCCGGGAGGAGCAGCCGGGAGGAGGAGCCGGGAGGAGGAGCCGGGAGGAGCAGCCGGGAGGAGGAGCCGGGAGGAGGAGCCGGGAGGAGCAGCCGGGAGGAGGAGCCGGGAGGAGCAGCCGGGAGGAGGAGCCGGGAGGAGGAGCCGGGAGGAGCAGCCGGGAGGAGGAGCCGGGAGGAGGAGCCGGGAGGAGCAGCCGGGAGGAGGAGCCGGGAGGAGCAGCCGGGAGGAGGAGCCGGGAGGAGGAGAAACACTTTAATGCTTTGATGACACGTTTGGTTTTGAAGCAGAAAACTGCCGAGCTGAAGCAAACATGGTCCTGACTGACAGGCGTCTCTCGTTAGACTGACAGGCGTCTCTCCTTAGACTGACAGGCGTCCCTCGTTAGACTGACAGGCGTCCCTCGTTAGACTGACAGGCGTCTCTCGTTAGACTGACAGGCGTCTCTCGTTAGACTGACAGGCGTCCCTCGTTAGACTGACAGGCGTCCCTCGTTAGACTGACAGGCGTCTCTCGTTAGACTGACAGGCTTGATCCCTGCCTTTAAAGCTCAGTGTCAGAGGATGTGAGGGAATCAAATGTGTTGACTTAAAAATGGAGAAGGAGCAGAATGTGGAGGAAATAAAAAATCTCTGCAGGGAAACAAAATGACAGAAAAACAAACATAACAACGTCTGAGGAAGATCAGTGACGAGTGGTGTCATTTATTCCCACACATCAACCTGACAGTGAACGCAGCATCTCAGAGCAACTTCATGTTTTTCACAGAAAACTGAAAAAACAACAGAACACAAAGAAATTCACCGTCCAGTGTTAACCCCTAACCCTAACCCTAACCAATCAGAGCGGTTTTAGTCTGTGTACATTTAATTACAGACTCATGTGAGGCCACTGTGACCTTTGACCTCTGAAATCGAATCAGTTCATCTTTGATACAAACTGAACGTTTGAACCAAATTTAAAGAGATTCCCTGTCAGACATGACCTGTGAAGATGTTATGGTAAATGCTCTGTATTTATATAAATGCTCTGTATTTATATAAATGTTCTGTATTTATATAAATGTTCTGTATTTATATAAATGCTCTGTATTTATATAAATGCTCTGTATTTATATAAATGTTCTGTATTTATATAAATGTTCTGTATTTATATAAATGTTCTGTATCTATATAAATGTTCTGTATTTATATAAATGTTCTGTATTTATATAAATGTTCTGTATCTATATAAATGCTCTGTATTTATATAAATGCTCTGTATTTATATAAATGTTCTGTATTTATATAAATGTTCTGTATTTATATAAATGCTCTGTATTTATATAAATGTTCTGTATTTATATAAATGTTCTGTATTTATATAAATGTTCTGTATCTATATAAATGTTCTGTATTTATATAAATGTTCTGTATTTATATAAATGTTCTGTATCTATATAAATGCTCTGTATTTATATAAATGCTCTGTATTTATATAAATGTTCTGTATTTATATAAATGCTCTGTATTTATATAAATGCTCTGTATTTATATAAATGCTCTGTATTTATATAAATGCTCTGTATTTATATAAATGCTCTGTATTTATATAAATGCTCTGTATTTATATAAATGCTCTGTATTTATATAAATGTTCTGTATTTATATAAATGTTCTGTATTTATATAAATGTTCTGTATTTATATAAATGCTCTGTATTTATATAAATGTTCTGTATCTATAAAGATCTTTTCTAGTCTTGATGACACTCAAAGCTCTTTACAGAACAGTTTGTATGAATGTGTGTGTGAGTGAATGACAGAGGATCTATTATCAGCACTTCTTTCTATCAGGGGCCATTCAGGGTTCAGCATCTTGCCCGAGGACACTTCGGCAGATGGGGAAGACTGGGTTCGAACCACAGACTTTCTGGTTGGAGGACGGCCGCCCATGTATTTTATATTGTCTTTATTACTGTTCATATATAAGTTTGGATGATTTATTGAACTCATGACGGAGATCAGCTCCTGTGTCTCAGTCTGATGAAATACAAATAATCAGATTATAAAAATGATCTTGACTCAGTTGAGAGAGACACCTGGTGGTGAAGCTACATTTTACAAACATCTGAACCCAGAGGACACGAGGACTCAAACGTGAACTGTGGATATTTGTGTTCTTCCAGTGTCACGTGTTAGAAACCTCATCAACACGTCCACTCGCTCAATGCTCACTCCAGAACATGTCAGAAACATGTCTGTGGTTCAGTTCAGTGAAAACAGCTGTAGTGACATCATCACTGACATTATAGATCTCAGTTTTAATCTCATGAAGCAGGTTTGATCATTTGTGTAAAACCAAAATCAGTTGATTTAGTTTGAAGTTTCTGTTTAAACTTCTAACGTGTGTTTTTAATCTTTGTTGCTTACTTAGTCCTGAATATGTAACTGTTTATCCTACAGAATGTTCAGTAGCTGCTCTGACTTTAGTGTCGTGGGGATCATGTCGCTGGACGCTCTGAACTGTCAGTGATAGATGAGATCAGAGTTCTGACTCTCTGATCCTCAAACTGCTCAGACCTTCTCTAACCAGCGTCCGCCAGCGTCCAGGTCACATTTCAAAGACAGATGGCGTCCACTGGGGGAAAGAGACATTTAGCTCAGTGTGATGTAAACACAGGTATAGAGACACGCTGCTAACTCGGTGTGTTGTTTAGAGCAGCAGGGTTTTCTGTTCAGACACACAGGACATGAAACATGGAGCAAGTCTGTGGCTGAGAACCAGAAGCAACACGTGGCTTTGATCACTGATCAAACATCTCCAGAAGGGGGCAGCCCCACACAATCGAACAAAGAAGCTTCTTCGTTGGTTTTCCAACATTAAACTCTCTGTCCTGAGACTCTGTTGTTACTTCCTGTTTTACTTTGAAGTCACTAACCTAGTGTGTCTATTGGTTGTTGTATTTCCTGTATTGGCCACCTTGTGTATTTGAAGTGTCTGTAGATGGCGGTAATGAGCCTTGATGTTGGTTGTCACCTGCCAATTAACCGAAATAATAATAAGAAGAAGATGGCTCCTTGAAATGAAGCCCAAACATCTGGATCGCCCCCTGGTGGCTGGCTTCAGTGTAGGTCATGACACCGCCTGAACCTTTCATCCAGTTTTCTTTTAATTCAGATCAGATTGTTCAGTTTCACAAATTACACAAGAGAATTAGAAATCACATTTTGTTTGGATCCTCGTCATGTTCTATTTGCTGTAAAGTCATAAAAACTAAACCTTCGTTTACGTCCTGTTATATAAAAACAATAATATATTGATATCATTTGTGTGTAAACTCGATCACTACCAGTCTGTATTTAATTATAATCTTTATTTGAATTTGTTTTTGTGGTTGTGCTGATTTGTTGATAAATAAAGTTTATTTCGTTATAAAAGTTTCAAATATTTCACAACTGGATTTAGGATGACGAGCGAGAATATCACCTGAAGGGGGCAGTGGTGTGACACTGTGGAGGTGAGCGGCGCCACAGCTCCAGAGAAGAAGAAGAAGAAGAAGAAGAAGAAGAAGAAGAAGAAGAGGAAGAACCAGGAAAACAAGAAGAAAAGAAGAAAAGATGGCGGGACGTTTAAAAACTGCTCCGACAAGTGGATGAACCTTCACATTGTTATATTCACGTGTTCCGGGATCGAACCTTCACACCAGGGTGTTGTCGCTGAAGCTCCGGGACCATGAACCCTCGGCTCGGGCTGACAGGCCTCCCGCTCAGACAGAGGTCGAGCCGGCTGAGGCGGAGCAGCAGAGCCGCTCAGAGAGCAGCGGATCCCGGGTCAGATCCCACACGCACTCCCGGTGAGAACACGTCAACACACCTGCTGCACGGTCCTGACCTCTGACCTCACTGGACCCAGGTCAAATCTGTTTGTTTCCTCTCGTCCAGATCTGAAGACGCCGACCAGAAGCTGCAGGTCCGGAGGATCCGCTGTTTTCAGCGGAGAGTCTCCTCACAACGACTCCGACCTCCAGCAGGACATCATCTGGGACGCCACGTCTCCATCTCCCAGCAGACTCAGTAAAACTGTCTTCATGTCACTTGTAGAAATGATCCTCCCTGATGTTCCACCTCAACGTTCCTGTTGTTTATCTGCAGGTAAAAGAGGAAGAAGACATCCTGGAGGTGTGAACATCTCAGACATCGTCAGCAGGATCGCTCCAGAGGTCAGAAACACAACAAACCCCAAACATTCAAATCCATCAGACCGAGTCTGTTCATGTCCTCCTCGTGTTGTCTCTTGTGTCCGTGAAGCGCGGCAGACCAGAGGTCACAGAGCCCACGCTGCAGCAGTGGATCGGAGACAGCGCCATCATCCCCTGCACTCCGGAGGTTCAAGTCCCCAAACACAAGAAGAAGTCCCCAAGGTGGGTTCAGAACCAACACAGCTCATCACTCGCTGAACTAAAGTCCAAACATGTTCCTGACGTGTTCCTCACGTGTTCCCCACGTGTTCCTGACGTGTTCCGGACTACACAACATGTTTTACACAGTTCATGTGTGGAAACGGCTTTTGACTAAAAGACCAATTATTGTTTTATTCTTCCGCAGGTCAAACGGCGTGGACGAGCTGCTGAAGTTGGCCAAACAGTTTGACTTCAACATGTTCCGTCAGGACGAAGAAGAAGTGGAAGACCTGCACCAGCAGAGTCTGGAGCTCCTGTCTGAGGACATCTTGGATTTTGAGAACGACGACCAGGAGGATTTGAAACCTTTGCTTCACAGAAGCTGTGAACCGGCCGGGACGGACGCACACGTTCTCCTGGACCAACACACGAAGAACGATTTGGATTTTCTATTTGATGGACCCACCCAACATGTGAGTGCCAGTTTAAGTCAGGTGTCGTCTGCTCAGACGTCACAAGTTAAACCTGCTCACGTTTTATCTTCCAAAGAGGCTTCTGGGAAATCTGCAGCTGTTTCCACCACGAACAGTCACAGAGGGGCAGCGCGCGATGAGTTCGAGGACGACTGGGAAAACGACGACTTGTTAATTGATTCACTGGTTTTGGAGATGACACAAAATCCACAGAAGCTCACTGCTCCGATGCACAGCTCCACACAGAAACCAACCAGCGACACAACATGCCAGACGGCGGGAGACGCTGTTTGTAAAGTGGAAAAAGAAAACGTGAGACAAAGAACAACGTTCAAACTGGAATCTAACCCTAACTTCTCTGTGAGGAGGATCCAGACGTGGACAAACTCCAAACCAGCAGACGCCGACACTCGGAGCAGGGTTTCCTGTTTTTCAGCTCAGTCTCAGTTTCTCGGTCAAACGTCAAACTCAGAACCGCAGAAGTCCTGGTTTGATCAGAGGACGAGTGTTTTCAGCTCGTCTGCCTCCAACACAGATCCGAGTTTCCCAAAGAAACCTGTCGTACTTTCTTCCCTCGTGGAGCCCGTGGTCGTCTCTGACGTCCTGGATGAGGACCTGGACGCCTTCTTCTTATCGGACCCGGTTTGGGACGATCCGGCTGACGACGACCTGCTGTGTGAAATGTGTGAGGACCTGGAGAACCAGATCCAGAGCTCGGACAACATGTCCGCCAAACAGACTCTTATCCGTCAGACGTCAAACAGGAGAGCAGCTCTGCAACCGTCCAACAGAACCTGGGACAACAGGAGCCCCCAGCCAGCCAATCAGCAGCCAGTTCTCCAGAAACAAACGGGTCATACGCTGGCTGCCGTCTCTTCCTCTAACATCACTGCAGGCGTTCAGGTGAACGTGGTGAAGGATTCGTTCAGATGCACTTCAGGATCCAGCAACCTCAGCACAGCGGCGAGCAGCCGGGTTCAGTCAGCTGCTGCGGCGCCACTGCGTAACGCCAACAAAGAGCAGTTCACCTTCAAGAAGCCAAACAACCCAGTTTCCACTGCAACCGACGAAGGTGAGAGCCCCAACAGAGCCGCTCTGAAAAGTCACCGTGCAACAGCACGTGCTTTTAGAAGGAAGATGTGTTGTGGGGGCGGAGCCTCTGCACTGTTTTACCTGCTTCGTGTTTCTCTTCCTCAGTTGTGGGTAAATGTTCGGCAGCAGAGATCGAGCTGAAGAAACTGCGGGCGATGGAGAAAAGACGACAGCGACTGAAAGCCGCTCAGAACCTCGGAGCTCCGACGTGACATCACAGCTGCAGGTGTGACGTCACCCTCAGAATACAGATTTGTTCTCCTACAGATTCTGTAAAACTCTAATTTCATGATTCTTTTCTGTCTCATTTATTTTTGGTGAAGGAAACTTTTACTTTTGTCTGTGTTAAGATTCACTTCAGATCATTTTCACTAGTGTTCATTAATGATGGAGACATTGAACTGCATAGTTAGCTTAGCATTAAGACTGGGCGCAGGGGAAGCCGTTGAGTTTGAATTATTTCTGCTCAGCGACTTGAGCCGGAGCCGGAACATGTTTACACCAAACCTGAGAATCACACGGTGACGTCACCGTACCAGTTCTACGTTAAACCCACAGGACGTTTGTTTCTGCAGAAAAGACAAACAGAGACAAACTCAGAAATGAAGGCTAAGCTAAGCTAATGAAACTGTGCTGACTGATCCTGAAGGAATCGACGAATCACACGATCGCCTCAGCACATCTTAGTCTGAGGCCGCTGATGGTTTGGACTTTATTTAGTTTTACATTTACACTCATGATGAAATCATTTTATCTTTAACTCTAAAACACTGACATGAAACAGTCAAGAATATTTTAAAAGATTCATTTTAAATAAAGAAAAGTTCCATGAATAAGGTTGAATGTGTTTCTTTGTTTTGACACGTTTATCAGTTGAGCGCACTGAGCGCTGCGCCTCGTCGTTAACATGGAGCAGATCTGATCCCGGCAGGTTAGGGGTCAGGTTAGTGTCCTCAGCTGTCAGTGTGTAACCAACCCCCCCCACTCGTCCTCAGCTGTCAGCGTGTAACCAAACCCCCCCCCCCCCACGTCCTCCACATCACTTTTTATCAGGAACAACAGGAACTTTAATGATGAAGGTAAAAAAACCTTCTTCTGTTCTTTTCAGTGTCACACACATAGTTACAGGTTTCATATTCATACAAACATGAAGACAGATTCATGTCCTTTTATTTCCACAAATCAATAACATCAGCCTCACTTCAGCCAATCACAGGACAGTGTCAGGTGAGCTCAGACCCATCCAGCCGCTGGCGGATTCCACACAGATACGAAGTGGACGAGTTTCTGTCGACTGCGTTTACATCAAACAATCATTCATTTAACGTGCAAAATATCAACGATTCAACAGCTTTCAAACACGATGCATTTCTCTTTGGGTACATATTTCTGTTTAAGACCTTTTGATTTGATGAGACCAACTCCACTTTAAATCAAATGAAAGTGATTAAAAAGGTAAATTTCAGCAGCAATACGAAGACGTCACTGGAAACTTGAACTGATCAATTTTTACAGTTTCCATCATTTTATGGAAAAAACAATTAACTGAGAAAATGATTGTTAATCTTAGTAACAATTAAAATGTTCAACGATTCATGTTTGCAGATTGAAGACAAACTGATTTGGTTGCATTTCATTTAATGAGTGGTTTCACAGCGACACCTGTTGGTGGGATCATTACATTACACGTTTAATGCTCCTGTGAAAAGAAACAAACCTTTATTTTTCAAGGCAGCAGAACAGACACTGACCTCATGATCAAGTTTTCAGTTTGAACATGAAGCTACAGACAGCGACAGACAGACAGATGGATGGACAGACGGACGGACAGATGGACAGGCAGAAGGAGAGTCAGTCAGACAGACAGACAGAGAGAGACATGTAGACAGGCAGACAGATGGACAGATGGACAGACAGACAGACGGACAGACAGACAGACGGACGGACAGATGGACAGGCAGAAGGAGAGTCAGTCAGACAGACAGACAGAGAGAGACATGTAGACAGGCAGACAGATGGACAGACAGACGGACGGACAGACAGACAGACGGATGGACAGATATTCTTCTTAATACTTTTTCTTTGCACCTTGTTCCAAGTAAAGATTTCTCTAAAATATCACGTTCATAACAACAATACAAATATCAGAGTGAAGAAAGTAAATTGAATCAGAACAAGATGATAAAATTACAAAAACATCTGTTTGATGTTTAGTTATGAAAGAATATCGTTACTCCAATATATAAAAGTATGATATACATTTAATATTATAAGTTGCTGTGGCCTTTGACCTCTGAAGTCTCATCAGTTCATCTTTACACAGAAGTAGATATTATCATATTCACAACAACGAGACACACGAACGATCCTAAGTGCCTCCAGCCACTAGGTGTCGCCAGAACAGGAGAGTAAAATAAATAAATTCAGGAACATTCATGAACGACAGATTCTGGGGAAATGCCTGCTTTGCGTCAAAGAACCAATCGTCAGCTGACACAGTGACGTCATCAGTTCAGTGACTACTTCCTGTTGGGTGATTGGTGGAAAACGTTTCAGAAGGATCCTGGTGGGCGCAGGACGGTGATTCAGACCTCCACCACCATCTTCTTGTGAATGTCCAGTCCCCCGACAACCTGGAGGAGACAGAGGTGCAACTTCCTGATTAATGACGGGAGCATCAGGCCACCGTGACCTTTGACCTCAACGTTCTCAAAGTTCATCTTTGAGTTCAACTGAACACTTGGACCGATTTAAGACATCATGTTCACAAGAATAAGACGGACAACCTGAAAACATGATGCCTTCAGCCACTGGGTGTCGCCAGTAAAATAAGTAAATTACATGTAAATATAATAAACAAAGGATAGGATGGTGTGGACTTTGGTTACCATAGTAACAGAAGCTGTCACTGCTCACCGTACAGAACTCCTCGAAGGATATTCTGCCGTCTGCGTCTTTGTCAGCGTTGACGATGGTTTTGTCGACGATCTGCTGGAGCTGCGTGTCCTTCAGGTTGTTTCCCACCATCATCTTGAGGACCTGGAAGAGCTCTCCGTTGGAAATGTAGCTGTCTTTGTCCATGTCGTAGATCCTGAAAGCGACTGAGGGTCAAAGACACAACATGGAGGAACGACGTCAGTCAAGCAGTCCGCACTTCTTTTAGCGCCAGGCTAGCAGCGAGCATTAGCATTAGCACGATAACACTGACAGAAGCTCCTCCCACGGTTTACGTCACTGTTACAATTCTGCACAGTAAAAGTGTTTAAGGGAGCTGCTCTCTCCTGAAACACCTCGTCAGCCATGGTAGCGTTAGCCACAGCTAGTTAGCATGTCAGCAATGTGACAGCAATCATTTATTTATAGAAAGTTTGTTTTTCATTCAGCTGAACCAGGTCAATGATATGAAGCATCACTTCAGTACAGATGTTGAAAGGAGCTGTGATATTTGGGGTTAGAGTTAGTTGATGATCATCAGCTGTGTTAGTAACACATGTTTAATGATGACACGTGTATGACGTTAACTTACAACGTAACTTCTGCTCCTCATCCCCTCGGACACTGAACTGTGAGACTCCTTCGATGAACTCTGACAAAATAAACAAATACAAGATCTAATCAACATAAAGAAAATCAGACTTCACAGAAATGTAACATAAAAAAATAACAGCATGAAAATCCATCATAAGGAGGCTTTTAATTTGAAAATAAATGATGGGAAAAACATCTTTTCAGAGCCGTAAATCAAATTCATGGAAAAACTACGAAAGAAAAAAGGTTGAACGTTGTGATGATTTGTGGTTCAGCAGAATCCCAAAGTACGATTCACTTCAACTTGAGAAAAGTCTTTTATAATTGTAATGAGGGGGGGGTGTTGTGAATCTTTGATTTTACTGCCGATGGACTGAACTCATTCTGCAAGATGTTTCCCAGAAATGACCTTCACCCTCGGCTCAGGAACAAACTTCAAATGCTCTGATGTACCTTCAAGGTCGACTTCTCCGTCTCCATCCGTGTCGAATATGTCGATGACTCTCTGAACCAGTGGATTTTGCTGCAGCTCAGGTACAGACATGAACTTCTCCACACTCAGAGACCCCGAGTTATCAAGGTCCAGTTTCCTAAACCTCTTTCCCAACCTCCTCATCTCATCAGCTTCAACTGAAGTGAAACAAACACAGAACACGAGGAAACAATGAGCGAGGACAACATGTCGACCTGAGGTCAAACTCACACACACTCACCTGCGGTCCTGTTAATGGAGGCCATGACAGTGAACTGGTTCCAGTGATGTGAACCTGAGCTGCCTCCTCTAATCCATGTGAGTCATGTGACTCGACACTAATCACCCTGATCACTGGAGCTCATGTTGTTTGGAACCTGCTGCTTCAGGGACTTAATCCAACCTGAAGTTTGAATGTGTAAAAACACATTGATCCTGATTAACAAAACATGTGAGAACAAAAACAGCACACGACTACACACTATAAACACTAACATTATTATTATTGACGTGTTGGTTTCAGTGCTGACGCTGACTGCTGTCCTGGCACAGAATGACCACTAGATGGACCAAACCACAAAGGAACAACGCACATGAAGTTACCGTGAACACACCTGACACGTGACGTGAGCAAATAAACTTCTATATCATCATCCTTCCTGCTGATTCCACCTGTCTGACGTGTTTTTATCTGTGTCACATGTTGTGATGCAGCCTCACACTGACAAACAGAGAAGTTTAGAATATAAAAGATATTCAACTGTCATGTGTCCTGAGGCCTTGAGCTCATGTTTGAGATGAATAATAATAATAAAAAACTGTTTGTAAATAGACTGTATTTAGCTTTTTTAAGGTCAACTCTGATGTACAGTTCAACCATCTGGTGTTCGTCAGCAGCAGCTTCCACAAACACTGAGAACCGACGACCACAGTCACTGTTCAACAGGATCAACACAAACATCGAACTGAGGATCAGGGTCAGAAGAAGGAAGATTCTGTTTTTATTTTGTACTTCGACAATAAAGTCGAAATGTTGAGAATCAAGAGGAAATTTGAAGAAGACATTAAGTGTCAGCACATGTAAGCAGCTCGTCTACACACGTGGTGTGGATGAACTGGTGGAATCGTTCTTCAGAACCAGTTTTAGTTCTTTTTGAAGTCGGTCAGATGAAGGGACTGACTCACCTGAACTCAGTCCGTCTTTCTTCCTGCAGAATGAACTCTGGGCTCTGCAGCGTCTCCTCCGTCAACACTTGTCCTCTACGTGATGAGTCACAGGATTATGATGCTTTCTGCTCAGATTGAGTCTGAGCATCGTTCACATACTGAAAGATTGGATTCACTTGTTTGATCTTTTCTATTAATTAGACATTTCCTCATTAAACATCCTTTTAATTCATTTAAATGTTTTACACCAAAACTCTTCTGTTTCATTTCCAAGACGTTTTCTAAATCTTTGTTAAACTTGAATATCATGAACTGATTCATGAATGTAACACAGCACAGTTTGTAACCATGGACTGTGAATGGAGATGGACTGGATCGCCCCCTGGTGGCTGGCTGCAGTTCAGGTCATAAACGCTGCCTCCTCCATGGTGTCTGTCATTTTAGGTCATTTTTAATCACACAGATATGTTCATGTTTCTGATAACTTTATTTGATGATATAGAAATGGGTTGTATTATGTTAGCGTTGCATCGAATGCTAAAGTTAGTGAGTTAAAAAAGCTAAAAGCCAAAGTTTTTACTATAGCACTTTCTAATGTCTGTGGACGTGTTACTACGGTGTTAGTATGTGTGAAATTGTGCGTAACCAGGTATTATGCACTGGTTTTCGCTAACAATGGCTAGCTGGCTAATGTTCACATTGTTCCTGTGCAACTGGAACTTTATTAGCTTGTGTTATTCGAGTGTGATGTTATTCTGAGGTCCGAGCGGGAGAATCAGTTGTCTGATGTCACACAACAATGGCGGCGCTCACGGAGACCGCAAGCCATTACACCAGGAGCTCAGCACTCGGAATGACACACCCGAATAGCCATCTACCACTGAAAAAATTCAATACTCAAGTGAACAATAAAAACTGCAACGGTTACTGTTGGTTGTGTTTACTGGTTTATTCACAGAGACACGTTACACTCTTCAATAACGCAACAAAACCGCAAAGTTCAAGCACTGAGACGTCGTAACACAAACACACTGATCATTTGGCAAAATGAATCCAGTCATACACGTCAAAATAAAACCAACAAACACAAAAGCAGTTACAGCACAAATGTAACAAAGTGAAATGAAGCTAAACATTCATTCAACCACAAGCTAACGTTAGCATTCAACTAACTTCATAGCTAACGTTAGCATTCAACTAACTTCATAGCTAACGTTAGCATTCAACTAACTTCATAGCTAACGTTAGCAATCAACCACTTCCTAGCTAAGTGTGATCAAATGTGTTCTTTTGAATCTGAGATTATCGAAGAAACATTAAGCTAAATATTCAAAGGAGGAAAAAACTCAAACTGCGTTTAGTGTTTTGTTCCATTGAATAAAAAGAAAATCTATCCAGTAGGATTATGTACACACTGACACAGCGTCTCTTAAACTCTCACAGACACAGTTAATAAATAAAGTTAAATACGTCTTCCACCCACAGGTGTCGTATATCTTTCAGCTAACACCATGCTAGCTATGTTTAGTTATAGAGGGGTAGTTATTCTCACGATTCTTTTTCACTAAAGGAGAAACTGGGTCATTTGGAGGATTACACTCATTTATTCTGTTAGACTGACGTGAAGATCAAGTCTTGTTATCCGACACAGCAATAGTGGTTAGCCTAGCTTAGCACCAACACTGGAAGCAGGGGAAAACTATTTGCCCATTTAGCTCAATCAAAAGTCAGATTAACGGACTACATCTGAATTTGACATGTAAAGTGGTGGCATTGTGGTTTGCAGCAGTTAGGTTCTGGTTCTGTAGACTGTAGCGTTAGCAGAACCTTTCACACCTGATGTTTGAATGAGACAGCCACAGATAGTGGATTATTATTGTGATGGTGTTGTTAGTATCCCGATACAATGACTGAATCCCCTGACTCCAGTTATGGAGCTGAACTAAACTTAACTCCTCCTGTTTCGGTGCTGGATACACAGACTTGAAATGTAATTCAAAGATTTCTGAAGATGGCTGACAAGCTCATTTGACAAAATGTATGGTTTTCCGTCCGATGTGGAGCTTTTCGTGGTTCTTGTACCGACATAATAAAACTATGACTAAACTTAAGATGGTTGATCTCCGAGATGTGGAGACAGATTTAAAGGAAAAGGACATGAGCACCTCCTTCAGAGAGAATTGCATTATTAAGCCATTGATCTTTTCCCTTTTCTGTGCCTTTGGTTTCCTGGGTGCACTCGACTTTGGCTTTTTGAGTATAACTGATGGTTTTCAAACTGTTCTCATTTAGCTGTGAAGCTGCCACAAAGCAAAGTTGCTAAATGCAGCTTTGAAGTAAAAACATTTTGAAAACATCAGACAGCTGCTACAGATATTTTCTCCCATTTATCATAAAACAAAACAGATACCAGAGTTGTCCTTTTACTGTGATGCTGATGTTCACCAAGCGCTGGTCCGACCGATGTCCTGCGGTTGGTGTTCGCTGTGAGGACAGGATGAGCGGACTCAGTTGAACGTCTCCTTGTTGATCCACATTAGGGTCCGTGTCTCGTTGGGCTTGCATTCGTACTCGATGTTGCTGAACTTGTTGCCGAACTGGCAGTGCTCCCTCTTGTAGTAGTTGTAGTATTTTGCCTGCCAGACTGTCTCGAATGCCCCCGCCTTGTTGAACTGGACAGAAAGAGACTGCGTCACCAACACTGCAGCAACAATGACGAGTGGCTTTTGATTTCATACTTAAAATACAAACAGCTTGTCCCTGCCTGAGTCAGCCTCTATCTGATCCTCCTAAAGGTGGCGCTGCTGTCTTACCTCGATACTGACTTGGACAGGCTGCCGGTCTCCGCTCTTAGTGTGCGGGACGCCCTCCGTGTCGTACTTGCCGTGATAAACCACAGAGTCCTCGTCCCTCGACTGCTGCTCTAGAGGGAAGACGATGCCTCCAATGTTCATGTTGCTGTGAGGAGGAAGAAAAGCATGTTGTGTTGTTACATTTGTCGTCTTCTCTTCAACGTTACACACGTTTGTGGTTGAGGCCAAATGTCACGACCTGCCCTGAACCTCCCCCGTTTAAACTGGGTCAGACTGGGGAGGATGTTCAGACTGGGATCTCTAATGGGACTGACTGCAGAACCCAGAAACAGAACTCAACTGATGACTGTCACTTCACATCAAGGTTTCCGGTTCCAATCCAGATTCACAACACAAGACGATGTCGTGACTAAGTCCACATGTCTACGTTCACATGTACGACACATGACGACGTCACTAAATCCTTCACACTGAACCTGTAACTTAATGTAACAATAGTTATCAAGGAGACAGCGCCCCCTGTCACCTGAATGTTCTCCTGCTCCTTCTTCAGATCCCAATCATAAAGTCCAGAACATTTTCGGGACCAAATGTCAGGAAATTTTAGAATCTTTCTTTAAGTTATTTTAATAATTGACGACAACCTTTTAATTATTTTTCTTAATTTGAGTTTATAATGTTTTATTGTTTTGAGCAGCTGGACCACGCCCTCCTCCACCTGAGCCTCAGGGGACGTCACCGCAGTGATCCAGTTACACATGATTCATTAATCATGGAGAGGAGAGGAGGAGGAGGAGAGGAGAGGAGAGGAAGAGGAGAGGAGAGGAAGAGGAGAGGAGAGGAGAGGAGAGGAGAGGAAGAGGAGAAAAGAGAAGAGGAGAGGAGAGGAGAGGAGGAGGAGAGGAAGAGGAGAGGAGAGGAGAGGAAGAGGAGAGGAGAGGAGAGGAGAGGAGAGGAAGAGGAGAGGAGAGGAGAGGAGAGGAGAGGAAGAGGAGAAAAGAGAAGAGGAGAGGAGAGGAGAGGAGGAGGAGAGGAAGAGGAGAGGAGAGGAGAGGAGAGGAGGAGGAGAGGAGAGGAAGAGGAGGAGAGGAGAGGAGAGGAGAGGAGAGGAGAGGAGAGGAAGAGGAGGAGAGGAGAGGAGGAGGAGGAGGAGAGGAAGAGGAGAGGAGAGGAGAGGAGAGGGAGAGGAAGAGGAGAGGAAGAGGAGAGGAAGAGGAAGAAGAAGAGGAAGAAGAAGAGGGAGAGGAAGAGGAAGAGGGAGAGGAGGAGCTCGGACTCGTTCTCTTCTACAATGACCTGGATGTTGAAGCTGGTTTCATTCCCTGAACTAAACGTCTTTAAACGCTTTCATTTCTTCTTACGTGGCCTCGACGGTTCCGGGCTTCAGCTCCACCTGGATCTTGTACTTGGAGCCCGTGAGCAGTTTGATGGTTCGGCTCTGACCGAAGCGGGTTCCGTCCACCTTGAAGAACACGGCTCCGTCGTTGGGCTGGATCTTCAGGGAGATGGCGAGGTGGATGAGCGGGGGAACGTCGTCCATCGTCCCGGGTTGAGTCGCTTCTGTCTCGGCCTGTGGATGCTGAGCGGGGACCAGTGTCAAGCTGGGGGAAGCACGCTTCCTGTTGTCAAAATAAAAGCGGAAGCTCGGCGGGGCTGCCTCCAACGTTACTTTTCAGAATAAGATATGTCCTCAGGTTTATTCTGGTTAAAGGGATTTTATTTCTCTGCTCGTCGAGGAGACATCTTGTATGTTGTGATCTGGCGGTGTTCAAATACAAAACTGCTCATTTAAAAGTCCAGCATATTCAAATGTTCGTGAACAATTTAAAAAGAAAATAAATTTTCCAGACATTTTACTGGTGGGCTGCAGGAAAAGTCCAGTGACCCTGACTCAGACATTTGTTCTCACATACAGAACCTCCAGAACACGTCAGGAACACGTCAGGAACGTTTGAAACTTCAGCTCATGGCTAAAAGAAAGCCATATAGAAAGATGTTCCAGTGTAATAAACTCCAGAACTTTACGAAAAACAGCTTCATTTAATAATCTGCTTCATGAGTTTCACAAAGATGAGATTTATTACATATTTACATCAAAGCAATGAAACAGCTGAAGAAAACAAGTCACCAATAAAGTTTCTGTTCCATTTGATTCATTCTCTTTCTGCATGATCCAGCTGTTTGTCTGATAAAAATACAAAATATACAACGAAGATCGGACCCTCTGAAGTCTCGTGGTGCGTTCCTTAGAAAACGTCATCTGTCTAACTCCGCCTCCAGGATCTCTCCCCACGTCTCAGCATCGAGCGGCGTCATTCTCCTGCCACTCAGCTCCTCCGCTGACCTCACGTGACTGTATCTTCCTCTCAGCCAATCTCTCTTCAAGCGGCTGCGAGTGTAGTTCCTCACCAACGTCACCTGCAGAGAGGAAACCGCAGCCAATCAGAGGACGGGACTGATATGCTCATCTTTTTATAGATAGGAACATTTTTAATGAACAGAGGAAAAAGAGTCCGACTGGGCCCGAGCCTCCATGTGAAGGAACTGTGAAAGGTTACCACAAGCACAACGAAACTAAATGTTTTTATTTGTTCTGTTTTTCCTTTTTGTCATCCACCAACAGGGCCGTGGGGAGAGGATCTGAGTTGGCGCTCGTGGTTGCGGAGATGAAGTCTCATTAGGTCACTAATGTCTAAAGAGCTCAAAATGTCTGTGTGAACATTCATCAAGTCTCTTTTGCGTCATGTTGGACCGTGGCCATGTTTTAAATCGCCACAAGTTGGAGAAGGGTCGCTCTGAGGAAGCCACTGATATCGGTAAACACAGACACAGGTGGGTGAGTTTTTCAGGCTCCGTAAACAGAGCTCTCGTTTGAGGATGGAGCTTTGATAGACATGATGCTACATCTTTCACCGTGCCACATCGGGACAGTCTGTGTCCAGCTCCTTAGGAAGCTGAAGGAGCCTCAAATCAACTGCTCCTCCTGCTGACACTGTAATTGACCTCTCTCGGGCCGCTGCTAGGGTCAAACTGTCTCGGTCGCACCGGCTGTTCAGCGCCACTGACACCAAGTCCTGTATACCATGATGCATTGCATTATTTATATATAAGAATTATTCAGTTATTAATTATTTCTAAAAACTTCCCCAGGTAATAATATCTTTGTAAGTAAATAAGAACAGAACAATTATTTTGAAAGTTTAAAGACTATTATCTTTATACATCTGTTTTTAGACATCTTATGGCGTCTGCCCTTTCCAACAGCACCCCTGCTTCCCACGGCACCGTCCACCAACCTTCCAGGACAGCCCGTGTCTCCGGTCGCTGTCCACCTCCCGCTGACAGACGGCTCGGACCAGCAGACACTGACTCCTCCACAGCTGCTCGCTCTCCTCGATGAGGTCGTGCCACAGTTTGCAGGCGCACGACGCGCTGCACAGACTCTCCGGGTCCAACTCGCCGAAAATCCTCACGCTCATCTCTGTTGGCAGAGTTTCTGCAAAGTTCTGAGGCTCGGTCTTCCTGGTGGATGTCAGAGACGGTCCTCTTCCCCTGAGGAGGACCACGGAGGACGTCCTCGCGGACTCATGCTGCATAATAGAGTCCAACAGTTTGAAACCACCTGAGAGGTTAGAGAAGACAAATATGTGATGATACAGGGAACAGCTTCTGCCAAAGTCCTGGTCCCAGCAGAATATCAGAGAAAGGTTCATGGACACACTGGCTCGTGCTAACACTGTCCCGCTGTCTCGTGCTAACAGTGTCTCTTGCTAACACTGTCCCGCTGTCTCTTGCTAACAGTGTCTCTTGTTAACAGTGTCTCTTGCTAACACTGTCCCGCTGTCTCGTGCTAACAGTGTCTCTTGCTAACACTGTCCCGCTGTCTCTTGCTAACAGTGTCTCTTGTTAACAGTGTCTCTTGCTAACACTGTCCCGCTGTCTCTTGCTAACAGTGTCTCGTGCTAACACTGTCCCGCTGTCTCTTGTTAACAGTGTCTCGTGCTAACACTGTCCCGCTGTCTCTTGTTAACAGTGTCTCGTGCTAACACTGTCCCGCTGTCTCGTGCTAACAGTGTCTCTTGCTAACACTGTCCCGCTGTCTCTTGCTAACAGTGTCTCTTGTTAACAGTGTCTCTTGCTAACACTGTCCCGCTGTCTCTTGCTAACAGTGTCTCTTGTTAACAGTGTCTCTTGCTAACACTGTCCCGCTGTCTCGTGCTAACAGTGTCTCGTGCTAACACTGTCCCGCTGTCTCTTGCTAACAGTGTCTCGTGCTAACACTGTCCCGCTGTCTCTTGCTAACAGTGTCCCGTGCTGACGGTGTCCTCTTACCGTGACGCGGCCCCTCGGTGTCTGACAGCTGAAAGTTTAAATGTCTCAACGGTTGTTTACACACGTCACCGGGTGGAACACGCATGCGCACAGGGCGACACCCAGCAATGAATAGCTAATAAACAATAATCAGAATGGTTTCTGAGTGTAAAAGTCGTTTCCTGTTTATTAAGTGTTTATTTAATTATAGAATGTAATGTAGTCATCTATAAACTCTCCTGGGATTTAGTTATTAACGCAAATATTTACTACATTAAAAAGACACATTTAATAGGAAGTGATTCGGGCGGAGTTTGGTGAATCTGCGGATGTGAATCTACAGGACAGCGCCACACCTGCTTTCTGCTCTAGTGCGCATGCGCTGCTGCGTCCCGGAAGTGTTGGCGCTGCCGGAGGAGTGTTGGATGTTTGTTTGTTTGTTTGTTTATATCTGTTTTCGCGGGGTTTTCTCCTCAGGTGAACAAAGGTAACGCTCCTTCTGTGACGTCAGCTGAACCTTCCTGTCCACGTGTTCCCAGTCTCACTGTTGTTGTGTGTTTTCTAACCAGCGCCTCCAGTGACCCGGGCTGAAGCTGACCACATGTCCGGCTTCGACCTGGTCCCGGTGGACGGCGGGGCCCCGGTGCACCTGCCGCCGGGGGAGACGGTGCTGGGCAGGGGCCCCTTACTGGGAGTGAGTCTCCTCTGTGGCTGTGGTTTAGTTTAACTGGGACATCAATGAATTCTGTGGTTCACCTAAAGGTCACTTTTCACCTGTCCTACCTGGGTATGACCGGATTAACCCGTGTCAGTGTCACTTTGATATATTTATTTAACACATTTAAAACAACTTTGTTGACCAAAGTGCTTCACAAGTGTAACGGCACATCAAAAGGGCAGTAAAACCTAATACATCATGGTGCAAGTAGTACAAATAAAAATAAAATATAAGATAAATAAAATCAGCTGAGATGAAAACGTACTCGAGGAGAAGGCCTGGGACAACAGGTGTGCTAAAGACGGAGCAGATCTCATGTGAAGTGGAAGGTTCCACAGGTTTGGGGCGATCCCCTCTGGTCACGAGCCTTGTCTGAGGTTTGTCGAGGAGCAGTTGAGTTTGATCTCAACCCTTGAAGGACCCGGGGTCAAATCTGATGTCGGCCCCCACCGACACCCCCGCCCGACAGGAACATGTCAGGAACACGTCGGGTCTTCAGCTCATGGAGCTTCAAAAAACAAACAGTCAGCTGACAGAAAACAAATTTAAACTATTTAAATAGCAAAAGAATTGCTTTAATTACATTTTAATAAACGTTTTAAAATGAATATTTTGTGTTTATATTTTTCACAGGACATTGAACATCAGCGACCATTAATATCGACTGTAACAGTCAACTCGCTGATCTTTTCATTTTCTCCCTCAAACTAACTTGCTGAAAGTCGTCTCCTGCTTTGTCTCCACGTTGTCCCAGGTCAGTGATAAGAGAGTGTCCAGACATCACGGGCTGCTGCAGAACCTGAGCGGTCAGCTGCAGATCAAACCTGTGAGTTCCCCTTTCTTTTAAAGGAAAAAGAAAAGAACTGAAACTGTCCATCACTCGTTCATTCACACACTGATGGACCATCGGGGAGATTCAGTACTTTAACAAGTAACTAACATGCAGGAGGCAGGGTTATGCTCTATACTGCAGCCAGCCACCAGGGGGCGATCCAGATGATTTGGCTTCACTTTAGAGGAGCCGTAATGTCGTCCATCTTTATTTACAGTGTGTGCTCCTGACCAGTGTATTAAGTCTCAAACAGACGTCACATGTTTGATCCCTCATGTTTACGTGTGGATCAGTGTTTGTCTGCGGACCTGGAGCTCGACACCAGTCTCGTCATTCTGGAGAAGCTCCGCTCATCTTTCCATCACAATTCAGCCCTTGTTAAAGTTGACGTGAGCTGTGGTCATGAGTTAATCAACGTTATTTGCTTCATATCATTGAACAAACACAAACGTGTGATATACGGAAAGAATAAAACTTTTTGAATAATAGTTTCAGTTTGGACCCACCTGAAGTTCACTGGTTAATCCTCTGCTTCCATCTCTAGATGCACATGAACCCGTGCTTCATTCAGTCGTCCCTCACTGACGACCCTCGACCTCTGAGAAGAGGTTCCTGGTTCCCTCTTCAGGACGGAGACTTGTTGTCTCTGCTGCCGGGGCAGTTCATCTACAAGGTGCTGGCTGTGGGCGCAGGAGAGCACACTCCCAGGTATTCACATGTCAGGAGAGATGTGACATGAATCTCCTGCTCTGCACCGTGGGATCTGATCTCATATCTGTGTGCTCCGTGTTGACTCATGTTTTATCTCTGAGTTCCTGTCTCGTCCTGATGTTTGAAATCCTTTACATACATATACTGAGCAGCAGCAGAGTTTTCAAACTGTCCTTTTTAATTTGTCACTTCCTGTAGAAACAGTCAGACGTTTGAAGAAGAAAAAAAAGAAGAGGAGGAACGTCCCACTTCTCCTGAGCCACATGTGGAGCCGGCTCGTCCAATCAGACTCGACCGTGGGCAGACTCCGCCTCACGAGGAGCCAACGTCGGCAGCCCTGTCCAATGAGGAGGAGGAGGAGGAGGAGGAGGAGGGTCCCAGACGTTTACATCAGGTTCAATGACTCAAAACTAAATCACCAGAGAAGCAGGAAACAAGATCGTGAATATTTAATCGTTTAGATGATTTAAATTTCAGCAGTGACTCGACTCCCATTTCAAAAGCTCCTTCAAATGTGACCTATCTAACGAAGGTATTATACATACATCGTTTACACTTTCAAACATCAGGCTTCTAATCGAACGGTTCACATGTTAAAAACCAAGAACCAATAAAACGTTCTCCTTGTGTCTAACTACAGCTCTGTTGCTTGGCGACAAGCTGCTGATGCAAATCACGTTAACCCTGAAGATCAGACGTCTCATTTCAGTTCACAGAGCTGCTTCGATATTTAAAGCAACACTGTGTAACAGTTACTGAACAACAGCGCCCCCTGCTGCCACATGTGGTGATTGATTCCGTTGGTCTCTTAGTGAAGAAGTGGTTTCATGTGTAGAAAAAACAAAGTGTCTCAATGTGTTGACTGAGTCGTCCCACTGGATATTACCCATGATCCTCTGCTTCCTGACCCTGAAGAGCTGCTGCTGTAACAAATCCACCAAACTGTTCAGAACTCTTCATGTTTCTAAGTTTCCTGCTGAACAGTGGAGATAAACTCTGGTTGTTAATAACTTCAGAGTGTTTCTAACTGATCTCAGTTCAGCTTCACTCTTCACCTGCAGCTGATTGTGACAGTTGAAGCTGTGACTCAGTCAGTTCTTCTCACAGGAGATGGAACCCACTCAGCAGAGTCACAGAGAACAGACGCTCAGGGAGAGAAGGAGGAAACTTTCTCCTGCTCACACTCACACGTCAGACTGTTGATTTAATGTTAAAAACTGGACAGAAAGGATCAGCACATTGTCCTGAGAAGCAAAACGAGCTCATGTCATCTGACTTGTGATGTAATTTTCAGTCAACACATCGATTCTGACCTTTTTTCCTAAGGAAGAGGAGGATGATCGCTGTGCTGTGTCTGTGATGAAGAAGAGAGTTTTACCTGCGTGGATGATGGCAGCTGTCGCTCCCATTTCGTCCTCCAGTCCCAAAGGTACCACCCCCCCCGTGTCCGTCACATAACTGCAAAGAATCACAATCATCTGTGGTTGTTTGTCTCCACCAATCAGAGCAGCTTCAGTCTACCTAAAAGGTCACATGACCTTTGACCACTGACATCTAATTAGTTCATCTTTGAGTCCAAGTGAACATTTGAACCGAATTGAAAGAAATTCCCTCGAGAAGTTGGTCAGATAATGTGTTTACGAGACAGATGGAAGATTAGAAAATGAATGCCTCCAGCCACTAGATGTCACTGGTGCGGAAAAATCTTAAGTTCATTGATCAAACTCCTTTTCTTTCTGAGCAGTTTTATTTTCACATGTAAAAATCGATGGAGCAGCAACAACCACCAGAAAACAACTGTGCCTCTGCACCAGCGACACCTAGTGGCCGGAGCCGTTATGTTCTCAGGTTGTTGTGAACACCTTGAGGGAATTTCTTCAAATTAGTTACGGTTAAAATCTTTTTGTTTATATAAAAACATTGATGTTAAATTTCTCTTCCGTCTCTTTTAGTTCAGTCGTCCGTTAAGAGAAGTAAAGCACCCAAATTGACCACGCCCACTGTAACACAATCACCTGAGGAGGCGGGGCTTAGTGATGAGGGGGAAGAGCATCCTAGGAAGAGGAGGAGGAAGGTGAGTGATGAAGATTGAGTTCAAATGAATTCAGCTCTACTGCTCTACATTTTCATGTCCTGAATAAACGGCTCAGGGTTGTTAGCCGTTAGCTTAGCATTTAGAAATAAACGTACAGACTGTTTACTCATTGATGTGGAAACTTTTAATGAATATTTAGAAACTTAATGAATAATTTTACTAAAGTAAAATAAGAACCATTTTCCAGTTGCAGCTTCTCAGATGTAAAGATTTGCTGCTTTTTTATCATAAATGAATCTGTGATCTAAGTTTTTACTTCTCTGAAACAGCATGTTATGTTTTCAGGTAGTTCCTCTGTCTCGGTCACTCGGACTCAAAAAGGAACTGATGAGATTTTTGAGGTGAAAAGTCAACGTGACCTCACTTCCTCTTCAACGTGATATCTCAAGTCGGGCCTTTGAGAATTTCCTCAGATTTTGACCAGTTGTTACTTGGACTCAAAGATGAATTAATTAGATTCCATTGTAATGAATAATGTAAATATTTAGGTCTTCAGACTCGTGTGTTGATTTTTGTCGACTTTCAGGATGTTGCCACAGTCCGTCATCAGCGTGGCTCCAGCAGCACTGAGACAAGCGGCGAGTCTGACAGTGTCGCCATGGAGGTGGGAGAGGAGGGAAAAGGAGGAGAGACATCCACGGCGGTCACCACTGCCACGACACAGGCACCTGACGTCACTGAATCCAAGAAGGAGGACAGGAAGTCGAAAGAAGAACGACAGGGGACTAAACGATCTGTCGGGTCGAATGGTGGATCCTCGTCTGTCTCTGCTCGGCTCAGAACGCCGTGTCCATTCGGGAAGGACTGCTACAGGTGAGTTCACCGCAGCAGCAGCCGAACGTCAAAAGAGGAAGTTAAAGGATGACAACAAGCTTCATATATTATGTAAATGTGAGTCCCTACGTCTAGTGACTCGTCTACACAGCTGTTCCTGGTTGTTTCTCGCCAGCTTCTTTCGCGTCGCTTCTGGAGTTTGTCTGTTTCTCTCACAGAAGCTTCCACGCTTCTGAAAATCAAAGGTTTTCAGAGTAGCTAGAGACGATGGAGACGAGGCCTCCTGGAACGAGCTCCTAATTTCTTCGAGATAAATGTTTTTCACTTATTCTTTGTTGTATTTCATCATGTGACTGCAGACTTCATGTCCCACATTCAGGGACATTTTCAGATGACCTGCTGCATTGACTTTCTGCTGCTGGAATCAGTGTTTTTAGTTTCAGGATCAACTGTTTGTCTTTAAGACGACGCAGCGCAGCACAGACGCTTGGCATGAGAGACTGAAAACCTCTTATCCACACGTTTGTTTCTCCAGGAAGAACCCCGTTCATTTCCAGGAGTGCAGTCACCCCGGTGACAGTGACTTCGAGGAGGAGAACGAGGAGGAGGAGGAGGAGGAGGTGGCGGGCCGACCCGAGTGCCCCTACGGTACAGACTGCTACAGGTCAGACATCGCAGCGCTGTTGTTGTACCTGCCAGATGACAGGCATTGGTTGAAAGGCATGATGGGGAAACCTGATGACTGGCCCACAGGGACCTACACTGTTGCAGGCGGAGGTGGAGGTGCAGGCTGTCATCATGACTTTCCATGTTGACCACAGGGGGGCGTGACGCACATTCAGAGCATTTGGCTACTGTAAACGACCAATCAAAATCCACGACAATTGATGTCCTCACCATTTGTCAGCATTTTCACAGAGCTACATAATTACCATTATCATAATTGTGTCAAACAGCAGCTGTGGAGTAATTCAGGTCATGTTCTGTCTCTGTGTCACACACACACAGACACACACAGACACACACAGACACACACAGACAGGGTGTGACCACATACAGAAAGTTCCATTACAGTGTCTGTGTGAGTCTGATCATAATCTGTGGATAATCTCACTGTGTTTCTCTCACAGGAAAAATCCTCTTCACAGGAAAGAATACAAACACACAAAGAGAGCAGGTGAGCTGCACGTCATCACACGTCACACGTCACAACATGTGTGTCTCTGCAGCTTTCAGCACATGATAAAAGTATGTGGCGCCTGAGGTGAAGCGAGGATGAGCAGTGACTCTCGGCAGGTGGGGCTGAACCACCGGGACGTTTTAGGGCACATTTTAAGGTTTTGTTTTTGATGAGTGAACCAGCTCATCAAAGATCGTAGAAATATTTTAGAACCTTACAGAATGTTCTGGTCACAGTTTCCTCACATAGTGTCAACACGTCTCTGCAGCTCGATCACAAACTGTCCCCATGAAGAGCCCAGTCGATGACGAAGATGAAGACGAGTACGACGACAGCTTCATCGACGACGACAGCGAAGACGTAGGCCAAGACTCAGACTACATCCCTCCGGACTCGGATGACAGCAGCAAAGAGGACGTCAACAGACTGCAGAAAGAAGCTCAGGTGTTTCTGAAGAGGAGGAAGTAGAACCCAACTTCCTCCAGTGACGTCACGATGTAACAACACGAGGTGGAAGTGTTACTGACAGGAAGTGTTAGCGACGCTTTGTGTTCACCGCTGGTCGTCGAGTCATGTGACTGATGAGGACCAATCAGGAAGAGAACGTCTGTGTCATCGTTTACTAAAGTCTCAGTTTCTGTTCAGACTCAAACACAAACCCAAGAGTAAAATAAAACAAGATTAGTTTACAGTCTCTGGTTCAGAGGCTGGAGAACTCCACCAGGCGTAACCATAGCAACAGTGACGAGTTTTAACACTTACAAGTATCAGTGTGGACGGAGCCTGAGATGATCGTAACATCAAAAAAAAAGTAAATCAACTCTGAAACTGAAAAGATGTTTCACAAAAAGGTTTTATAATTTTTCTTAATCGTCATGTTGTGTCTGTTGTTGACCAGCAGGTGTGATAGAGAACAGAAGAGACAAATACACGTCTTAAAGTTCAATCGTCTTCAAAGACTGGGCTCGTTGAGCTGCTGAGAGAAAGCGTCTCTGATCGATCGTCCTCCTGATTTAATAAACGCTCGTCAGGAACATGAGGCCGTCGGCACCTCAGTGTCGACTCCGCTGCCGCCTCTCGTCTGTTTGCTCACATCGTCGCACGACATTTCTGACTTCTTTCTTTCAAGTCGCGTCCTGTTGTTGTACGCCGTGTCGTCATGGCAACCGAAAGCAAAACAACTGGTTGTAATGATTTCCGGTTGAGAGAAAACGCACTCACACACAGGTCATGTGGAAGGAACCATTTGAAATGGGACAGTGCAGTTCCGCTGCTGTGATGAACTGAAGCACAGATTTAAACTGTAAATAAAGATGGACGACATCAAAACTCTCAAATCCTCTCAATCGCCCCCGAGGGAGAAGGTAATCGATTACTCAGTGCAATGAGTTCCGCTCTAGTGCACTAACAGGGGAGTGTCCACACACTTCTGGCCACGTGTTGTATGCAGGAGTCATCCTGGCTTTAGCAACCTGAGGTTCACCTACAGAGTTGACGTCAGGTTTCATCAGACCAACGCACTGATTCTGTCTTTTCAAGACCTTTTCTTCCATAAAACAGTAAAATCACAAGTCTCCTCAGAATCTTTGTCACATGTAAAAACATGATGATGCTCAAACCTTTTCTATGGTTCTTTAGTTTCACATCTGAAAGAGATTTCAGACGTCAACATGCAGCTCTGCTCTCACTGAAGACGGTTATCAGTCCTTCAACTCTTCACGAGTTAATCTCAGCTCTCAATCATAACGTATAAGTGATATCTCTTATTATCTTTTATTATCATTTGTTCATTTCGGCTCCAGGGAACAGTTAACGTCATCAGTTTATAAATAAATACACATCAGGTGTTTCGATCGTGAACAAAATCGTTTTCTGTTGCTGGACAGAAAAAATGGAGGCAATTCATTTAGTCTCCATGTGGTTTAATATCAAGACACGTTCTTATATCATTCAAACCAAACTGATCAGAAACACTTGAACAAACATCTGTGAGAACGAGCTGAAATGCAACGTCAAGTTAGATTTTTTTGTTTGGTCCATGTCCCATCTGCCAACATGGAGGAGTTTATGATCGATGATGAGTCTGAACAATGGCGTCCAGAACTGACCCTCAGAGCAATGCACTCTGGGAGGTCTTTATCTTGTACCTTGAACTTTTTTTAAATAAAGCATTTTTTTTTCACACCAGTGTCTCGTTTGTGCTGAAGAAGATTTTTACATCCAAACATATAATGATGTGTGTTCGACCAATCAGCTTCGACATGCGGCCCTGACACTTCTGGAACTGTTTTAATTCATGAAACTGTCCCACAGGAAGTCATTCTACGAAATGTACTTTCTGTGTGACAGGTTTAGGTTCAGTCCCTGATTTTCTCTAAAGGTTCTTGGTTCTTGTGGTTTCTGGTTCCTGTGGTGTGTCTCATTCCACAAGTTGTAGAGCTGCAGCTGATCCGTCAGATGTTTGAGCTCTACCTCAGCCGAGCCCCCTCTACGGCCTCCGTCACTCGGAGGGAGGATGTCCGTGCCTCCCCTTCCTCCACAGACTTGGCAGTCACGTAGGTCACCAGCCTCAGCGGGAACTTGCCTGCCTTCCTCAGGCGCTTGGTGTTGTTTCGGACACTCACGAAGCAGAGGGTGTTGATGACCCCGTTGCTCATGGCGATGCACTCAATGATGTAGAAGGCCACCAGGGAGTTCCTGTCCCTGGAGATGAGGGAGGGGTAAAAGTCCCGCAGCAGGGTGAAGCCGTAGTACGGCGCCCAACAGAGGACGTAGGCGACCAGGACCAGAATCAGCATTACCACTGTCCTTCGACGCCTCTGGAGCCTCTTCCGGATCTGCTCTGTCTGAAAACCCGGAACGTCCTTAAACCACAGCTCCCTGGAAATCTGGATGTAGCAGACGACCATGACGGTCACGGGGCCCATGAACTCCAGGGCGAAGATGAGAAGGAAGTAGGAGCGGTAGAAAACCTGCTGGTCCACCGGCCAGATCTGAGCACAGAAGGTCTTGTGGGTGTCACCTTCCACATGTGGGTACGTTGTCTCAGAGGTCATGTAGGCAGAGGGGATGGAGATGAAGACGGGTACGATCCAGACTGTCAGGATCACACAGCACGCCGTCTGGTGCCTCATACGTGGCCTCAGAGGGTGGAGGATCGCCATGTACCTGCAGACAGAGAGCGAGTTCATGTGGGTCAGGACGATGAAGCAGGTTTCTCTCTGAGAGTCTTGATGGTGGATCCTGATCGTGGACTATGATCACATCAAGATGCTTGATATATAATACGTCTCCTCAGATACTCGACCATCACTGACAATAATCCATCAGTTCATTGACCTTCAGTTCTGCTACAAAGTGTTTATTCTAATCAAAGCTGTAAATACTCTGATCTTTGTGATGTTCTCTGTTCCACGGGACATCTCTTCACTAGTGTCCGTCCTGGGAGACGGATCCTCACACGTGTCTCTGAGGTTTCTACCTTCTTTACCTGTTAGAGGTTTTAGTAGTTTGACTCTTGTTGAGGATTAAGACCAGAGGACGTCTCACCTTGTTAAAGCCTCTGAGACAAACTGGGATTTGTGAATATGAGACTATACTAATACAATGTGATTGATTGTGTTGTTACAGAGGTTGTGTTAATTTGTATTAGTTTTTTGTGTAGAATTCTCCCTCTGTTAATGTTTGATTTAAATGTAATGGGATGGGGACAGACACAATCTCTATGGGTTTGTGGTTGTGTGACTGGTCCAGAGACGTGTGTTGCACTGCAGCTCTGCGTCCTGGTCCCACCTCTGGGTTGTCATTTTATACACTGAGTAATATTCCTAGATAAGAGAGAGTGGGATGAACGCTGTCTCTCCCAACAAGACCAGGTTTCCTCCAAAACGTTTGCCAGTTGTCTACAAAGCCCGGAACCGTTTACAGGACAGCACCTGGACAGCCAGCGAGAGTCCGACATCATTTTTGCAAAAGCACCGACTCCACATTAACTTTAGTGAGGTCCGACATACGAAGCCACGAGTCGTGCCTGCCGACGTGGATTACAATCTTACTGTATTTACGTTTATCTTTAGCCAGCAGCTTCTGGCCCCTGCTCTGGCCCCTGCAGTTGACTATGGTCGCTGGTGTCGCTGACCTCACGGTTCTCAGGACCGAGTCACCAATGACCAGAGTTTGCTTCTCAACGGGGGCGTGGTTGAGTGGAGAGAATCAGTTTGAAACATGAGCTGGTGGGTCTTTAATCATGGGCTTTTTAAAGATAGCACCACGCCCCCTCCGGACAGTCCACACAGTCTACACAAAGTGTCCACAGTTCCAGAATCTAAACTCTGACCATATTCCTGCTCCCAGAGGATGAACCCCAGTGAACTGACCTGTCCACGGCGATTGCGAGCAGAGCGTTGGTTGACACGTAGAGTGACACAGTGCGCAGGTAGTTGGTGGCGGCGCAGAGCAGCAGGCCGTGGTCCCAGGACAGCTGCTTCACCACATAGTAATCCAGCAGGAAGGGACAGCACACCACGGCCACCAGCACGTCCGACACCGCCAGGTTGGCGATCAGCAGGTTGGTCAGGTTTCTGAGCTGCTTGTAGCGAGCAAGGCTAAAGATGAAAAGACAGTTTCCGACTCCACAGACCAGCATGATGCCCACCAGCACCACGCCGATGACCACGGTGGCCACGGAGAAGGCGCGGCCCTGCGTGGTGTCCGGGATCTCGTCCAGAGGAACCGCATAGTCCAGACCGCCATCAACCAGGAAGTAGTCAGATGACGCCGAGCTGCTGTTGGTGGGGGAGTCCATTTTGGATCAGGTCAACATGTTCAGGTTCAGAATCTGTAGAAGTCAAGAACATAAAGATTGTATCCCCAGTCAAGGATCCGGATATGGATTAAAGGGGGGGGGCACTTTGTGACTCCCCCTTTAATGGACTGTTTGTGGGTTAAGACTTGGTTTTAGGGTTAGAATTAGGTTTAGGTTAAGAGTTAGACATTTACTTTGGAGGGTTATGGTAATCAATCAATCAAATTGTATTAGTATAGTCTCATATTCACAAATCACAGTTTGTCTCATAGGCTTTAACAAGGTGAGACATCCCTAACCCTCAGAGACACATGTGAGGATCCGTCTCCCAGGACGGACACTAGTGAAGAGATGTCCCGTGGAACAGAGAACATCAGAAAGATCAGAGTATTTACAGCTTTGATTAGAATAAACACTTTGTAGCAGAACTGAAGGTCAATGAACTGATGGATTATTGTCAGTGATGGTCGAGTATCTGAGGAGACGTGTTATATATCAAGCATCTTGTTGTGATCATAGTCCACGATCAGGATCCACCATCGTCCACAGTCATTGTCCACTGCCGCCATCACGATCCACCATCAGCTGCCACCTCGATCGTGGTCCACCACCACTATCAGATGCCAACACGATCAGGATCCACCATTATTATCACTATGATCTCTGATTCACGATCCACCATCATAATCCACGATGTGGATCTGCGGACGATAAGGCAAAGGGACTCCGGGGAAGAAGTCCAGTCAGTAACATGTATTGATGAGATATTCATTTCTTAGATGAGATGAGGATGGAGAAGAGGAAGGAGAAGCTGGGAAGAGAAGCTCCGTGTGCCATGTGTCCCCGACCTTCTAGACCTATAGCAGCAGAACTAAGATCAGGACCAAGACAAACCTGGCCTGGCTCTAACTATAAGCTTTATCGTAAAGGAAGGTTTGAATCTTCAACGTACAGAGGGAGTCTGCCTCCACAACTGAAGCTGAGATGATTCCACAGGAGAGGAGCTTGATGCTGAAGCTCTGGCTCCTCCTCTGCTTTAGAGACTTTAGGGACAACAGCCTGAGTTCTGGGAGCTCAGGGCTCCAGTGGTGATAAGGTACGATGAGCTCTTTAAGGTTCGATGCTGCCATTTTATTAATGTAGGTGAGGAGGAGGATTTTAAATTCTACATGTAACAGGAAGCCAGTGTAGTGAAGCTAACACAGGAGACATGTGGTCTCTGTTCCTGGTTGTCTTCAGGACACGTGCTGCAGCATTTAGGACAAACTGCAGAGTCTCTAACGACTTCCTGCTGGAGCCTGAGAATAAGGAATTACAATAACCACATCTGGATGGAACAAAGGCCTGGACTCGTTCTTCTGCTTCTTTCTGAGACATGATGTTTGAGATGTTAAACCAGTGGAAGAGGGCGGTCCTAGACATGTGTTGTAAGTGAGAATCAAAGGACAAAACGGGATCGAAGATGACTCCCAAGTTCCTGATGTTTCATCGGAAGCAAAGATGATGTCGTCGAGCGCAGCTTCATCATTAGACCATGTGTCTCTAAGGTGTTTAAGTATTTGAACCTCTGTTTTATCTTAAGAGAAAATTGCGGGTCATCCAGGTCTTTATGTCCTTGAGACGTGCTTGGAGTTTAGTTAATTGATGACATTGTTCAGGTTTTATTGACAAGTATAACTGGGTGTCGTCTGCATAGCAGTGTGTCATGATTTTTCCTAGTGGAAGCATATATAAAGAGAATAAAATTGGACAGAGCCCTGTGGAACACCGTGGTTAACTCTGGTGCGCTCAGATGACTCATTAATTTAGACGAATTGGAATCGATCTGGTAAATAGGATTTAAACCAGTTGTGGGCGGTTCCTTTAAAGCTAATGAACTGTTCTAGTCTCTGTGATAAAATGTGATGGTCGATAGTGTTGAATGCTGCACTGAGATCCAACAGGACGAGGACAGACACAAACATCTGAAGCTATTAGAAGCTCATTAGTGACTTTAACCAAGGCTGTCTCTGTGCTGTGATTGGCTCTAAACCCCGACTGAAGGTCTTCACGTTACTTTCCTGGAGAAACTCTCACAGCTGATTGGCTACAACCTTCTCAGGAGTTTAGACAGGAAGGGGAGGTTGGATCTCGGTCTGTAGTTAAAAACCTCCGGGTCCAGGGTGGTTGTTTGAGAAGGGGTTTGATTACAGCTCGTTTAAAGGACTGTGGTACATCCTGAGGATAGTGACAGATTGATTGTGTTCAGTAACGAACTGTCAATTAGAGGCAGAATTTCTTTAAGTCACTTTGTAGGAATGGGATCTGAGATACATGTTGTTGGTTTAGAAGATGGTAAGATGGTAAGGGGCTGGGAATGCATTATGCAGTGTCCTCACTGAGATAGAAGAACAAATCTCTCTCTCTCTCTGTTGAGGAATCTAACGTCTCAGTGATGAAACGTTTTCACTGTTTCACAAAGTGAAGTCGACCACGAGTCATTTCCATCTGCAGTTTATTAACACTGGTTCTACTACAACCACAGCGTAGTACTATGATAAACTACTATGATACAGTACTATGATATACTGCTATATCACAGTACTATGATATAGTGTATCATAGTACAACCCTATGGTTCAATATTACAGTACAATATTATTGTTAGTCATAAAAATATAGTCATAAAGTGTTATAGTAAATATATGAACCTGAATCATATGAACGTAAGACAAATGTAAATGAAGACAGTTTAAAGATGAGTAATATATCTTATGTTAATTAGAGATGTTGATGAATTAGTCAGAGACAGACCTGAAGCTGCTGCTGCTGCTCCACTGACTGAGGAGGAGACTGAGGAGGAGACCACGAGGTACGTTCACAATGCGCACACACACAGACACGCACACACAGAACAGGGTCTGGGCAGGTCAAGGATATTGGATAACTCATCACTGTTGCTATGGTTACACAGGGAGTTTTCCAGTGTTTAGAAACAGTCTTAGTTTGAAAACTCCAGGCTTGTGTTTGACGTCCTGTACATTGGACCTGTGCTCGAGCAGAGTCCTGCTGGAACAGAACATTCACCAAACTGTTGCACTAAGTTGGAACCATAGAATTGTCCAGAAGATTCATTAAGATTGAACTTCACTGGAACTCAGGGTCCAACTAATGGAACTGAATGAAACACCTGAGTTTGATGAGGGGTGTCCCCAGACTTTAGTGTACATACACACAAAGCTCTGAGGCATGTGAAGCTGTTTTGTGCAGAGCGACACTCAGACAGACACACAAACATATCGTAGGTTTCCATCTGTGTAAATCCAGAGCAGTTGGAGTAAAATCTTAATTTCACGTTCGTCCCTTTGGAAAATTAATCTGAGGCCAAACTTATGAAAAAGTCTTTTATTCTTTATTTTACAGAGTAAGATGAAAAGATTTTTCTCTCAAGCCAAAGAATGAAAAAACTAAATTTATCCAATAAAAAAAAAAGATTTACAAAAGTCTGAACACAACGGAAATCTAGTGCCCACGCCCCCTCCACTGAACAGTCTGTCACCATGGGAACTACTTCTTGGCGTAGGTGATCTTCATGGCGCATGTCGCCGTGATTCTGAAGCCCTGCAGTGCGTCTTTAGCCACGCCTGCCTGAGTGTCGCTTTCGAACTCCACGAAGGAGATGTCGTGTTGCCCCGGAACGAGACGCACCTCTTTGAAACCAGGAAACCTGGAGACACAAACACACCCTCCATTAACACTTCCTATAAAAACATGAACACATCTATTTATTTAAACCTCTCCAGTTCATTAGCATCAACACTGAAGAGGTCATTGGACGATATAGAAGTCTTCTACCTAATAAAGTTTACTTGAAATAAAGTTACATAAATAGAATGACCCACTGAAGCTTCTATTTTGAAGCATCTGGCAGGAAGTGTAGTTGCTGTGAAACTACCGCGCCACAGGAGCTGGCTGTTGTCGTTAGCAGTTAGCATAAAATGAATCTGTCGCTGTTGAATGTGAGGATTTATTCAGTGACCAAGATGCATTTTGTTTATAGTTTGAACAAGCTAACCCGTGGTTCACTCACTGATGCTAACAGGCTGAGCAGCTAGCAGCTCGTTAGCTGCTAGCTGCGGAAATAAGAGGAAATAACGATTCAGCATCGCCAAACTAAAACTTCTGTCCCACTGACAGCGAAGCCAACACTCACTGGTTGAACAGCATCGATAGCATCATCTCATTGGTCTCCTCCGGCAGGTTGCTAAGGAACAGGATGTAGTTGGGGGGGTTGTCTGGAACCTGAGGAGGAAACAGATCCTTTCAAAGCAGAATCAACTATCTTAATGATGGAGAGAACATTCAACACCAGATTAACTACTCATGCTAAATGCTAACTGGCTCTTCCAACGACATTTGAGCGATTGGGATGATTCCGTGTCCGATCTCCTCCATCTCCCGAGGTTGGTGTTTAAATTAAAAAATACAATTAAAATCATACATGTATGTACAGTACATAAAGAGCATATATAAAGATGCTTCCTCCAGAAATTAAGCCAAAATATCTCAGATTACAAATGCTGCCATCTTGTGGTGAGGACGTTGTTTGCAGTCAGAGACACTTTGGCTTCACTCCTGGGAGCCGTCCACGCTCTGTGTGGATTTGAACATCGTCCACCTCGAGAACTCTGGTGGTTCCTCATGTTCAGCGTTTTACTGCTTCGTTAAAACGTAAAGAAAAGAAGTGATAGTTTGACGAGGATGTTAAACTTGTGTAGGTGTGTCTTACCTGGACGGCAGCTGAGTGCACAGGTACTGCTGATCCCTGAAAAGCCCAAACACAGTGATGAACAACGTGAGAACACCCACACCTTGTTTGTCACAGTTAAATGTGACTCAGCAGAAACAGATTCAGTGAATAAATAACATCATTTACAGAAATCAGCTTCCTGGTCCAGGAGCGAGAAAACATGGAGGCTGCTGATGTGAGAATTAGGATGAAACACAATTTAACCACCGACACAAAGACGTCTCAGTAAAGTCATCGCTCACCACAGCTGGTTTCTTTATGAGGTTCGTCCCCGCCTCCTGAGCTTTCTTCTTCTTCTCCTTCTTCTTCTCCTTGTCGCCGTACGTGCCCTTCACCTTGGCGATGACCTCGGAGTCGGTCTTTGCGTACTGTATCCTCTGGAAATCAACAGGACATGGCTCAGGGACGAGGGTGAGAATCAGGGTGGAAACGGGAACATGACTAAACACAACCAGCACCCGGCTCAAAGTGATGTCATCACTATAGGTCGTACCATGGGCTTGTTGTAGAAGGGAAAACCTTGCAGTTGCCTTAACGCATTGGTGGCGCCGGCGAGCTCTTTAAAGACGACGAAGGCCTGCCCCCTCATGTTCATGGTCTTCGAGGCCACAATTTCGATGATCTGTCCAAACTGAGAGAAGAGTGCGTAGAGCGAGCGCTTCAGCTCTGCAGGAGGAAGACGAGAAACAGAATAAATAAATGTACAAATATACAAGAAGCCTTTTAGAAAACCATAGTGTATTTATTTTTTCCATTCATTTAGTTGTATATTATTGAGTTGTTAATTTATTCATTTTGAATCTTGGCAGTTTCACGTGGCTCCACAGTCCTTGAGCAGCAGGTCCTCGGTTCGACTCCTCTCCTGTCTTTCTATAAACTCTCTTCAGGACACTCACCTTCCTTCTTGACTTTGTCATTGATGTTGTTGATGTAAATTGTGTGGTTGGGTCGGATATCCATGGTGAAGTCTGAGGAAACAGCATCAGATCCAGGTTATCGCTCAGATCTATTTTACAGAATAAACTAAGCAGAAAAGTGTGTTTTTATGTTTAGATTTGATGTAAATGTATATTTTATTAATCATCTTTCTATATATTTGTGTCAGTTTATGGTTAAACTGTAAAACACCTCAGCTCAATTGTTTCCTCATGTGTTTGTCATAAGGTTTTCAGATGAAGTCTTCGTAAGTATCGTAAATAGACATTTATCTTTAGTGTTGTAGGATGTTTTTTAACTCTCCCAGATTGGTCAAGTTACAAACTGCACATGGGTCAGTTTGTGTCGGAGCTGGATCAGCTGATGTGACTCTTTGTGTTCGAGTCTCCATCAGTGGATCCTGGAGCTCGGGTCACATCTGCTCGTCTCTGATCAAATGAACGAAGTCATATGAATATGAATGATAAAGGCTGATTGGACACGAGCTTGAAGCTTCCAGCACTTTCCACCTGCTGTGTTTGAGTCTGATTAAATTAAAGATACATGTAAACACTTAATTTAATTTAACGCCTTCATTGAAGAATGAGCTGAAGCTAATGTTAGCATGTGTTAGCTTCCTCTGCCTCAGTTTCATTCATAACGTTAGCTTAGCGCAGTTAGCTTTGGAGATCCAGCGGCCGATGCTCCTCAGGCCAGCGGCCTCCAGACGAACACAGGCCGGCTACAGGTGTGAGTGGAGCCGCGGATCAGAGACAGAAGAAACTAGGAACTAGGAACATGGACTCACCTCCTCTGCTCCTCTGCGCTCAACAGGAAACACGTCACACTGCTGCTGCTGCTTTAAGGCTCCTTCATCCGGTCAGCGCCCCCTGCAGGTCCGGGGGACAGCTGATGACAACAACAACAGCAACAATAATAATAATAATAATAATACCTTCCATCAGTGTTCTGTTGTTTATCTATTAAATAAATAATAAATATAATATATTGTGTCTCCTCTAACTCTCCGTACAGTTTAATGTTTACATCAGCTGACGCTTCTTTGTCGTCACGTGAGTGTCAGCTGACAGCTGTAGCTCAGATGCTAACATAAGCTAACATAAGCTAACAGATGCTAACAGATGCTAACAGATGCTGTGGCAGTGACCAATGGGTAGAGTCGGTTGTTCCCGGGACAGTGACGTGGTGTGCCCGGTCCAAGACAACAACCGTTAGCACCGGCCCCAGTCCCGTCAGTCCGTCAGCCCGGCTCCGGGTGCAGCTGCCCGGGTTTATCTCCGTGACGTTTGCCCTTTCTTCTTTATCACGCTAGCCAGTTATCCGGTTAGCATATGAGCTGTATAAATATCCCACCGTGAAGCCACTGAGGCTAACAGGCTAACCGGCTAACCGACTAACCGACCGGCTGAGCGGCTGCTCCGGGCGGACAACAGCAGCGCATGCGATGGCCTCGGTCCGTGTGGCTGTCCGGGTCCGGCCCATGAACCGGCGGTGAGTGGACGACATGGACGCGGCTTTTTAACAGATCTACAGCGAATAGTTAGAAGCAACAGTGACTATATGAAGCTAACTGATGTAGCATCTGTGCTAGTGCTGCTTAAACCTCACCGAATCACACATTTATCGCCAGGTCACAGTTTCATGATTTAACAACCTCCCCCTGCTCAACTCCTCTGAGCTCTTCTGGGCAACTATGTCCTCCTGAAGCTCCAGATGTTGCTATGTCCTCCTGAAGCTCCAGATGTTGCTATGTCCTCCTGAAGCTCCAGATGTTGCTATGTCCTCCTGAAGCTCCAGATGTTGCTATGTCCTCCTGAAGCTCCAGATGTTGTTATGTCCTCCTGAAGCTCCAGATGTTGCTATGTCCTCCTGAAGCGCTGACGTTTCAGGGTTCAGTATCTTATTTGTTTCTAGGACTGAGCTCTTCTGGACAGAGGCTCCAGATGTTGTTCCTGATCTGCTGGAGCTTCTCCATCAGTTTGGGGGGGGGGGGGGGGGGTGCATTGTATTTCACCTGCCACTTCTGTTCTGTAGAACATCACAGACGAATATCCTCTTCTGTCTTTTTCAGGGAGAAAGAGTTGACTTCAAAATGCATCATCAAGATGGAAGGAACCAAAACCTCCATCACCAACCTAAAGGTTTTTATTTATCTGTTGTTTAAACTCCTCTTGTCCACGTGAGCTGTAAAATCAATGTTTGTATCTGAACTTGTGATGTTTGTTCTCTGACTCCTGAAGATTCCTGACGGTGTCACTGGAGATTCGATGAGGGACCGGACCAAAACCTTCACGTACGACTTCTCCTACGACTCCACCGACTGTAAAAGCTCCACATTCGTCTCTCAGGAAAAGGTAAACGTCTGTTTTTATCTCCACAGTGAAATACACTTTAAAATTAGACACAGCAAAACACTGTTGTTCAGACCTGATGTAAAAATGAGTGAGATGATCGAGAGAAATCCAGCCTCTCTTCTCCTTCATGTTATTTAGAATCATCACACGTCTTTTTCTTTTGTGAAATTAATGGTTTCCATGGTTACCCATCAGTATTCTTCTCCATTTCTCCGACATTTGTTTGCACCGACACGACACATCACACAAAACAAACTCTTTACAAAAGTGTGTAAATGAAACATGATGAACTCCACCTCCACATTTGAGTGAGTGTGCATGAAGATAGCAAATTAGCATATTCAACGCCCCGATAAAACCATATCAGGGGCTTCACTTCCTGTCCCATTCAGAAGTGTTCATTCATGAAAATGACATCAATGAGTAAAAAGAGGAACTAGCACAGAGAAGAGACTTTCCATCAGTGTCAGAGATGGAATTAAGAGCCCGACTGAAGCAGAGCTGTTACGCTGTGTCGCCTGTAGGCGGCGCTGTCACTGAAATGAAGAAGAAAATGTTTGATATGAAAATGGCTTTAAAAACATCTCATCACATTGAGGAGATGGGGAACAGGAAGTGGTCAAGCTAACGTCACTGATATGGATGAAAACATACCTGTAGTGAGAGATGCTACACTGACATGTTTCCTGCTGCTGGATCAGTGGAACAGCTTCATCCATCACATTATTACCCAACATGCAGCATGTTAACATAGACTCTGGCGTGTAGAGCAGCCACCAGCTGACCACACGACTGTGCTCTGCCACAGCACAAGTGCACCCATAGGGAAATGATCTGAAAATATCTTCATGGTGACAACTAGTCTGAAAAACCTTCCAACAAATGAAAACGTTTCCTTTTTCATTCGCAGGTTTTCAGAGATCTGGGCTCTGACGTGCTGAAAGCTGCGTTCGAGGGCTACAACGCCTGCGTCTTCGCCTACGGTCAGACTGGCTCGGGGAAGTCCTACACCATGATGGGAAATCCAGTGAGAACAAACTCCAGATGAAATTAACAGTGACAGTCTAGATGCTCCTCTCTAGAAAGACGTCAGAGTGACATCGGACTGAAGGGATTGATCCGTGAGCTCGGCTGAACTCGTCTCGTCATCAGATGATGAGTCTGAACAGCAGTGTCGACTCCTGATGAACCAAAAACAAAACGTAGAAAATAAAATACCAAACGAGAGAAGATGAATGAGTGAAACCAGAAATATAAAAGAGAGAAATAGAATAAGAACAGAAACCAAGGCCAGAAACATATGTGTATAAATGTGCTGCGTTCAAAGACGCTCTGGTGTTCACAGCTTCACGTTGTTAGACAGCTTCAGTGCTGGTGAATGACTGACGGCTCTGAGGTGTCAAAGTTCACAGTCCAGCTGGGGGGGGGGGCGCTCCACATAGAGCCACGTAAGCCTCCACTCGTACGTTCGATCTTATCAACACTCGGCTCTGAGGTGGATTATCATCTGGACTGACAACGAGCAGCGAGTTCATCTACGCTATTTATTATTTATTAACAAAGTGCTTCACAGTCAGAACAGGAAGTGGTGATTCAAACATGGACACATGACATTACATTTCATTGAGCCAACGCTTTTCTCCAAAGCAACTTACAATTAGTGCATCAACCATGAGGGAACAAACCCAGAACAACAAGAATCAAGAAAGGACATTAGCTTCAAAAAGGCCAAACCACAAAGTTCACAAAGATCACGTTTATGTGACATTAGTGTGATCATCTCACGGGTTCAGACTTGATACCTGGTGTGAACGACAGAGAGCAGCTGCGGAGAAGTGTCGTCATCTTTACTTGCGTCTGTGCTCCGGAGCCGTGCTAACGTTAAAACTATCTTCCCACTGTCCTCGTGTTTCAGGGCGATGCCGGTCTGATCCCGAGGATCTGTGAAGGTCTGTTCAGCCGCATCTTGGAGGCGACTCGATGGGATGTAGCGTCGTTTCGTACAGAAGTCAGGTGAGACCAGAATGAAACAGTTTCACTTCATATTCTGATGAATAAATGTACATTTGCTGTTCACACATCATCAGGTCACTTGGCTCAAACCTCCACTAACTGTCTCCTTATGAAACCACATTTAAATTCACTAGATCCTGATTTTGATTTGGCTCAAATCACACATACTCATAAATATCAGTTTCTAAACGTGGGTGATCTTTTCATCATGAAAGATTCTTCATGAAATTAGATTAAAAACTTTTGGATGTGTCTGCTGCTCCAGATGAGTTCTCTGGGTTGTGCTCCGCCCCTCATTGTCATGGAAACCAGTTTTTGGGTAATCCCTCAAACAAACAAACAAACAAACAAACACAGGTGAAAACAGGTAATGACAGCCGTGAGATTATGTCAGAACGTTCTAGACCAATCACAAGAGAGGTCAGAGGTCACGTGTATCGTCACTGATGACGTTTGCATGGACAACAATAATCGGATTATAAAAAATATTCTGAATAATAAATACGTTTGATTATTGTGTTTACATGAATTGTTAATAGAATGTTTTTCGATGCTGTCTAAGCTCCTCCTTACTTTTCATCTCGTTTACACTGGACCTCAGGTCACGTGACGTCATATATCCAAGTTACGCTGTGAAAACTCCAACTGGATGTTCTGAGATTAAGACGTAAACATGTCGACATCACTGAAGTCCGAATTCTCCACTTAAATGAGTCAGAATTTAGTCCGGTTCTGTTAATCACAACATCAGATTTACTTATTCCGATTATTGTATAATCTGGTTCATATCAAAATATTGTTTCCACAGAAACATCAAGTTGACAGCTGCACTTTTTGATGTAAACGTTTAAAAACACGAGACTTGTGTTGAAGTTTTTGATTTGTGGCCTCAGTTACTTGGAGATCTACAACGAGAGGGTGAGAGACCTGCTGAGGAGGAAATCCACTCAGACCTACAACCTGAGGGTCAGGGAACATCCCAAAGATGGACCGTACGTCGAAGGTGAAACTGGGACCTGGGTTTCGTCCTCTTGATCAAGAGAACTCAAGTCTGTCTTTAGGGAATCGTTTTTGACCAGTTGATGGACCGATTAGATCTCAGAGGTCAAAGGTCACAGCGAAGAGTGTAAATGAAACTAAAAGTTGGTGAAACGACAGGAGGACAATGATTGTAGTTGTCAATGGAGTCTGTGAAAAGAGCGATGCAACAACTGTCCCGTTCACTGACTCCATTACAACACTAATTTACAGTGATAATCTAAACACCAATTATAATAGTCTGAACCTGTCGGAGGTAAAAACAAGAACCTTCAGTACAAACTTTGACTTTGGTTTTATTTCCCTGCAGCAGCTGTTTCACAGGGACCAGTTAAACCGTTTTTACTCAGTGAAAGAGTTTTGACTTGATCATTAAAACAAAAAAACATGAAAATAGAATAAATGTGAAGTAAAGCCCTGGGTTCCTGTTTCAACGTTTTATCTCAGATCTTTCCAAACACCTGGTGCAGAACTACAACGACGTCGAGGAGCTGATGGAGGCCGGAAACATCAACCGCACCACCGCCAGCACCGACATGAACGACGTCAGCAGCCGCTCACACGCCATCTTCACCATCAACTTCACGCAGGTCAGGAAGGCTTCCCCGACCTCAGTCCGTAATTAAACTAATCATTGGTCATGTTGAGACAACGTTTGCTCTGTTTCAGGCAAAGTTTGATGCAGAGATGCCGAGTGAGACGGTCAGTAAGATCCACCTGGTCGATCTGGCCGGAAGCGAGCGAGCCGACGCCACCGGAGCCACTGGCGTCCGACTGAAGGAAGGAGGGAACATCAACAAGTCACTGGTCACCCTGGGCAACGTCATCTCTGCTCTGGGTCAGAATCAGACACTCTTTTCTTCTTCTGCTGCACTCACACAAACTCAGCTGACAGTGTTTCCTGTTTCTGTGCAGCCGACATGACGCAGGATGGTGTGAACACCAACCTGAAGAAGAAGTCCGTGTTTGTTCCGTACAGGGACTCAGTGCTAACATGGCTGCTCAAAGACAGCCTGGGCGGCAACTCCAAGACCTTCATGATCGCCAGTGAGAAACCATTTTCAATTTATCATTTTAAGTTTTTGAAAGTGTTTGATTGAATTCTGTGAAAATTGTTTCCTGTTGCAGCCGTTTCCCCGGCAGACGTGAACTACGGCGAGACACTCAGCACTCTGCGCTACGCCAACAGAGCTAAGAACATCATCAACAAGCCGACCATCAACGAGGACTCCAATGTCCGGCTGATCAGAGAACTGCGTGCTGAAATTGCTCGACTGAAAGCTCTGCTGGTTCAGGGCAACCAGGTGAAGAGCCGGTCATTAACTGTAGGAGGCGCCGCTGCTTGTACAGCTTCTGTACGGAGGAAACAAACCTCAGCTCATCTTCTCTGTTTCAGATCGCTCTCCTGGATTCACCCACAGCTCTGAGCATGGAGGAGAAACTGCTCCAGAACGAAGCCAGAGTGAGTCTGACGTCAAACCGTGTCGTCACACTGACGCTTGCACGTTTAACCCAATGTTCAAACTTGTCTGTCACAACAAAACTCTGTGTGAAGGTTCAGTGTGTAGAATGCAGTGACATCTAGTGGTGAAGTGTTGTGTTACAGCTGCACACTCCACACCCCCCCCTCTTTCCAAAGGTGAAAGTAGAATACTAAACTCAAAAGGTTTTGTTTTATCTAGTCTGGGCTACTGTAAAAAACATGGCGGCCTCCAGATTTATTTCCATATTTGTTTTTGATTTCTGCTAATAGATCCTTTCGCCTAAATCCTACACACTGGACCTTTTAATTCTGTCGTGACTCAGATAATCTGTTTATTTTTGCCTCTTTCAACATATTGATTATTCAATGAACATTCACATCTGCAGCATTAAAGAAGTTCATGTGTTCTGTGCGGTTCCTTTGTGTTTGCAGGTTCTGGAGCTGACGAAGGAGTGGACCAATAAATGGAACGAGACCCAGAACATCCTCAAGGTTCGTTTATGTTCAGACTTCATTGTCTCCAACAGGAGACAATGAAGTCTGAACGTTTTCTGCATCAGTTCACACTAAGGTGGATATTTTAGAGAACAAACCTTTATCTCAGCATTTCTTATCCACAAGGAATCAATATTTTAATCACATGATTTTCCAAAGTGCACATTTGATGGTGTTTGTCACGTGACCGTTCGCCTACACTGGTCATGTGGTGTAAACAGGAAGTAGATGGTCTCCTCTGCAGTTGGTTGCTTAGTAACAGAAACTCCTCTGAAGGAGGAGCAGTGAAGGTGAAGAGTCAGAGCAGGGACGACGAGGTGGAACTGTTACTGACAGGAAGTGTTAGCTTTGTGTTCACCGCTGGTCATCGAGTCATGTGACTGATGAGGACCAATCGGGAAGAGAACGTCTGCCTCATCGTTTACTAAAGTCTCAGTTTCTGTTCAGACTCAAACACAAACCCAGAGATTTCAACTCATTGTGGACTCACTTAACTGTTTGGAATCAAATGTTGAAGAGTGGATGTGAAATGCGTCTGCAGGAGGAGACCCTGGCTCTGAGGAAAGAGGGCATCGGCGTGGTGCTGGACTCTGAGCTGCCTCACCTCATCGGCATCGACGACGACCTCCTCAGCACCGGAATCATCCTGTATCATCTGAAGGTCAGAAATCAGACTGTGTCCACCTGATCTCAGGCGTCACAGCACAGATGGTAGAATGCGTTAACCTGAGCTGAATGAAGGGTCCTGATGTCTCATGGATTTTGTGTCTTTCTTCGTCCTCAGGAGGGACGGACATACGTGGGCAGAGAGGACGCGTCCACAGAGCCGGACATCAGTGAGTTCAGATTCTCAAATAATTCTGAACCTAGAATTAAAGTCATGTGGTAGTTTATTAGAGAGAGGGTGAAATCCATCCCTCATCTATACTGGTGAACCTTGAAGGGTTGAGGGTGGCTGAGTCGATCCCAGCTGATATGAGACGAGAGGCAGATACAAGCTGGACAGATCGTCAGTGTATCGCAGGGCTGATGCATATCATCTGTTTTCAGACATGAACTGAACCACTGACATGTTCCTCACTCCTGCAGCCTCCTAGTAAAATGTGTGTAACATGTCCTCATGAGTCCATGTGAGGAAACAGCAGGACAATGTGTGGAAGCTTCCCAGTGAGCGAGTGGACGTGTTGACGAGGTTTCTAACACGTGACGGACGTGAAACTGGTAGAACACAAACATCTCAGGATGAAGAAGAGGAGCCGTACACGTAGAAGACGAAGACGTCAACTTGGAAACACGAGGAGGTTCCAGATCTTTTGGTGATGAGGGCCGACGCCGGTGTGGACGAGCTGGAAACAACAACACTGATCTTTCCACAGCAGAGTTTATACGTCATGTCCCGCCTCCTGCTGCTCTACAGGCTCCGCCCCTCACCTGGATGTTCCCACATGTTCCTGTTTGAACGAGTCGGACCCGACAACCTGCTGCTGCTGCTTCACAAACACCAACTACACAACATGTTTTACACAGTGGAAACAGTTTTAGAGACAAAAATCCATTTGTTTCAGTTTAGCCTTGTAACAGTCTGATGACACAATGTTCTTCCTCCTTCAGTCCTTCACGGTCTCGACCTGGAGAGTGAACACTGCATGTTTGAGAATCAGAACGGTACGGTGACCCTGGTGCCGCTCGGCGGAGCTCAGTGCTCTGTTAACGGGGTTCAGGTGACGGAGCCGTCGCAGCTCAACCAAGGTGAGGAGTGAAAACCAGTCCTTAGTCTCAATGTCACTTTAACCCTTTAACACCTTCATCATGTTCAAACCTGAGTGCTTTTAAAATCAGCTCCTGAGAACGTTCGGCCTCTGGAGCAGAAACGTGAAATAAAACAAAAGAACACAGATAATCATTTAAAATATAAAACAAATAAATAAAAGCTCATATTCAATTTGTATAGTGTCAAATCACAATTTACATAATCTGTCTAATTGCCGGAGTCATAATTTTTTCAGGTTGTCCCTCATGGTCGTCTCTTTCTTATATCTGAAGAACACCTTGAGGGAATATCTGTTCTGTATATGTGTTTTCTGTTCTGTCATTCAGGCGCAGTTCTTCTGCTCGGCAGGACAAACATGTTTCGGTTCAACCATCCGAAGGAGGCGGCAAAGCTGAGGGAGAAACGAAAGGTTTGTGTTGGAGGATGAAGAACAACAGTGTGATAAGAACCACCTGAACTGACAGAAACCATCTTATTTAACCTCTACTTTGACTTTGTAAATGTTGTCCATGTTCCATCTGCTAACATGGAGGAGGTTTGTAATGTTGCACGTTTCTCAGTCCACAGGCCCTGAAGTGGACAGTCAGTTGTCACTTGTGTTGTTGAGTTCCTCCTGCTACACAACACTGGTCACCTGTTCGTTCAGGGTGTATTCATTTTGTTAATGAGCTTCACTGGACCCTAACAACACACATGACGAGTGTGTGTCATGTGATGAGATCGAGGATGGTTCGATAAAGATGGAGGTTTATGGCCTTTACTGCAGCCGGCCACCAGGGGGCGATGAGTTCACGTGTCATTTTGAAGATGTATTTACAGTCTATGACCTTCAGTCATTAATGACCTGTGACCTGTGACCTTTGCCAGAGTGGCCTGCTCTCCACCTTCAGTCTGTCGATGACGGATCTGTCCAGGTCGTGTGAGAACCTGTCGACTGTGATGCTCTACAACCCCGGGTGAGTGACCATTAAAACATCTGCATGAGCTGATCAGCTCAGAACCAGCTGTGCACCCCCCCTCTGCATCCCCCTCCTCCCCTTGACTCAGATTTCAGCTTCCGATCGACGGCCCCAGGGGGCGCTGATGCACGTTCAGAGCGATTGGCTCCTGTGAACGACCGTTCCTCCGTAGACTCATGTTTGTATGAGGAATCAAACATGGGACGTCTGCTTCACTGGAGATTTGAAAAGATTAATCCACCGCTTAAAATAGTCCCCAACAATCGTTTCATGTATTTTCTCTTTTTGTTTGATAAAATAAATCTACAATGATCAGCTGTTTTATTAAATTACGGAATAAACATGAAACTAAATATTTATAAAGATTTACATCTTCGGGATGAACCAATGGGATCAGAGCTGAGAGGAGGCACAAACCTTTATTTGATCTGAAAGAAAAATAACATCAGACTCATACTGACAATATGGTGACGAGGTCATTCATGGTCCCCAGATGATGAATCCGTTTATCTCCAGGGGATGAACCCTGCTGGTTATCGTGTGCCCTCTGACCCTTGCCCCCACCAGAGCTAACTGTGGCTATCTGAGGAATCCTTGTACAGGTTCAACCGCACATGATTCTGGTTGTTTACTTTTAGATTATTATATTCGAGGATGATCCTGTGACGGAGCAGAGGTGTTTGCAGTTTTCTGTGCGTTAACGTTGACTCTGTCCACCCTGTCCTGTTGACAGTCTCTTCACTGAGAAGGGCCCCGTCTTCCTCAGGTAGACTCAGTCGTCCACTTCCTGTCTTCATTGTCCTGTTTTTCACAGAGACGTGTGGACTTGTTTTCTCTCTCAACCTGATCCCTCATCCTCTGTTTTTTTATTTCTGCCCGTCATCCTGCTGCTTCTGTCTCCGTTTGACGCCTGAAACTCCAAAACTCATCGTTGCTTTTATTGCCTGGCTTTTCATTGCAGCTTGTTCCTCATCTCATGCGTCCAGTGCTGCTTTTACTCAGTCTGCTGGTCGTGGTGTCCGATGTGTGATGTGTTCTTTTTTCTGACGAGATCAACGTGAGCTGATGAAGGGTCTGTTTTTTCCCCAGGTTGGAGTTTGAGAGGCAGCAGCGAGAGGAGCTGGAGAAACTGGAGCTCAAAAGGTACGAGAGGCGTTATTTTACTCACCAGTGACGATTTCAGTTTCCAGCCAGGGACTGGATGTGGGTGGATGTTGGTGGTGTTGGTGGTTTCTTGCTTATATAAGTGTGAACTGTTAAAAACAAACCAGAGGGTGGTGCCACCACCTGACAGACTGTACTTGGAGCCAAAAGACCACACGTTCATATGAAATCAAATTTCTTGGATAAAAACTCAACGTTAACTCGTCTCCCATGTTATTAATCGGTTGTCTTGTGTGTTGGTGCTGCAGGAGGTTGATTAAGGAGATGGAGGCGAAGCAGCAGAGTGAGAAGGCGGAGCTTGAGCGCCTCCAGCAGGAGGTGGAGAGCCAACGCAAAGAGTCTGAGGAGGTGCAGCAGCGAATTCTCCGTCAGGAGGAGAGCCTCCGCCGCCGTAGCCATGACATCGAGAGCCGCCTGCGTGACTTTCTGGCCGAGAAGGAGCGCTTTGAGGAGGAGAGACGCTCGGAGATCCAGGGGGAGGACCTCCAGTGGCAGCAGCGGTGCAACCAGCAGCTGGCGGGTGAAGCGGTGGAGGAGCGGGATGAGGAGCAGCGGATGCAGCAGGAGGCTGCAGAGCAGACAGAAATCTACCAAGAGCTGAAGAGGCTGAAGAAGGAGCGTGAGGAGCAGAAGGTTCGTCTGGAAGCAGAGCAGCGGCGGCTGGAGGAGCAGGAGCGGGAGCAGCTGAGCCTGGTGGGCAGGCTGGAGGAGCAGCTGAGGGAGAAACGCAAGGCAGCCACCACGTTGTTGACCCGGGAGGATGCCCACCGCATCGAGGAGGAGCGCAGAGCACTGGCCGAGATCAGAGGAGCGCTCCTCCGTGCCAAAGAGGCTGGAGAGCGGCAGGATGTGGAGGATGCCAGCGAGGAGGCGCGATCTGCTCAGGATCGATACACGGTTTTCAAGGTGGCTCAGGTGAAGGAGCTGGGTCAGCTGGAGGAGGGGCTCCGGCAGCAGAGGGAGCATCTGGAGGTGGAGGTCGCTGCTGAGAGAAACACAGTGCTGCTCCTCGCTCACGGCCTCAAAGAAAGACGGCAGCAGCTGAAGGAGACACAGGAGAAGGGGGCGCAGGACACCACGGGCGTCTGCCAGGAGGAGCAGCTGGTCAAGCAGGCGGAACACAGGCTGCAGCTCAAGGAGCGGCAGCTGACGAGCCTCGCAGACAACCTCCTCCCCGCACTGGCCGAGGAGAAGCAGAGAGCCATGGAGGTGTTGGAGCGCAGTGCCGGCAGCAACGGGAACTGCAACAGTCCACCGGGACTGGACAACACACTGTACCAGGTGGAGAAGGAGCTGGAGGACAAGGAGGAGAAGCTGAACCTCCACTGGCACAGTGCTCAGCAGCTGCAGCAGCTCCAGGAAACCTACGAGTTCACGGCCAACGTGGCCCGGCAGGAGGAGAAGGTGAGGAGGAAGGAGAAGGAGATCCTGGAGTCGAAGGAGAAGCAGCAGAGGGAGGCGATGGAGCAAGCGGTGACCCGGCTGGAGAGGCGGCACTCGGCCCTGCGGCGCACCGTCTCCCTGGAGCCTGACACCGAGGAGCAGAGGCTCAAGAGCTCGGTCCAGAGGAACCTGAGGGGGGCGGAGCTGGACCAGCAGAGGTCAGAGCATCACATGACATGTTTCTCATGGATGTGGCGACTGACGGCTCATTTCAATGTGATTATAGTGCATAATTAATGAGGTTGTTTCTTTCCTCGAGTATAAAATGTAAAAGTTAAAAAGACCAAAGACTGTGGTAGAAGTTTCTCTCCTGTAACACTGGATCATATGTGAAAGAAAAGAGCACGTTGACCAATCACAGCAGACTTACATACATGCACCTGCTGCATCAGATCTATATCAACCTGAATAAGAGCAGAATATGTCTCCTTTAATATTGGAAACTTCAGTGTTATCTGTATCTGGAGAAATGATCTTGACATTGTTCCCTGTTCTCCTCGCTCACACTCGTCCTCTCTTTCTTTTCAGGGTGGAGTGGGAGATCCGGAAGCTGAGGCAGGGGATCAGCGAAGGAGAAGAAAACAGCCGGACTCACTCCATCAGTAACGATGAGAAGACGAGCAGCTCTCCGGTCAGTCACATCCAGAGTCTGAACACGCTGCTGCCGCTGTCCGACGACAGGTGAGTTTCTAAACGCTCGGGGACGACTTCTGTCTCAAAGAGAAACTCAAACATTCGAAGGTTCAGGACGTCTTCACCAAAATCCTCTCAGCTTTTCCTCATTTTGATGTTGGCTCTTCGTCTTCCTTTGTTCCAGGATCAACGCCTACATCGAGGAGGAAGTTCAGCGACGGTTAAGTAAGATGAACTTTCTGAACGGCGGTGGTGGGATGGATCTGTCCGAGTCCTGTGAGTCTCTCAGGGTGAGAACTGTCCCTCTCTCTCTTTCATCCCGACTCCTCACAGAAAGTGAATCGTTCATCGGTTCTGTTACTTGATGAAAAGTTTCATCATCAGTTTTCAAGATGACTTTCAGCTTCTCAAATGTGAGAATGTAGTGTTTTTATGTTTTTGGAAGTTTACCATGTTTTGAAAAGTTGCTGACGAGCAGATTTGATAATTAGTTCTAGTAATAGAGTAGAAATAGACAAGTTCAGTTTCTGCTGGAACGGTCGATCCACAGGACATTTGATTGTGTTTTGACCTTAGACCTCATTTTCTCTACGTCTATCTGTGACGAGTGAAGTGCATCAGGTCCAGGTTCTGTGTGAAGGACTGATATTTAGCTCTTTAACCCGCAGGACCAGGAGGAAGTTAGCGACTGTAGCTCGGTTCCATTAACAGACGAGGTAAGACCAGGATCTTCTTCATGTCACAATCACACTTTGTAATCTGCCTGATTTCCCTCAGTGTGACGACGGATCCACTTTCCATCACCTTGGTTTCATTCCTGGTTTTACATTTATGCTGCTTCTGTTGAATTTCTCCCTTTTTCCTGTTATGATGTAGAACCTTTAACTTCTTGTTATTTTGCAAATGAAGAATATTCTGTTTATATTCAATGATCAGTTGATGCAAAGTTTTATTCTGTTTAGGATGATGAAAAGCTGCAAAACATGAATCCAAGGAGGCTGAAATATGAGGTAAGACCAGTATCTTGTTTGGGGATCGAATTACAATCCAATAATCAAAGGTTCAATAATCAATGATCCTGTCGACAGGAGTTAAACATCGTCACCTGGATTATCTTGAATTCCTCATTCCTTATAATTTAGAAATGAAATTTCATTGTAACGGGAAAATGTTTATGAGTTTCCAGTTTTTTTGTTTTGTAATCACAGACAGTGATTTCAGTCACCACAGTTTTGATAATTTGACAGCACAAGACAAAGTTCCATATCGGATCAATTTTGCTTGTTTGGCAACTCTGAACGTTTCTGTTCGACACTGGTGGTTATTCTCATGAATATTTATCAGGAAACTCATTCTCTGGAAGGTAACAAGCCATTGCATGGAAAATAAACTCACAGAAATCATATTTCTGCTCACAGTCTTCTTGTGAAGTAAAGTGTGAGATGGTAAAGTTTCAGTCGGAACCTTAAAAATGTAGAAATCCCGTAATCATGAGAACCATTGATACATTTTAAGATTTCAAAAAGGATCTGATCATGTCTGACACAATTTGCATGTTAAACCTCTTCACACTTCGAATCACTCACATCCACCTGAGCACCTGGTGAGCAGCATCTGTAATTCTCATTGGGGTGAATTATGGACTTAATTCAAAGAGCCTTCACGTCCCTCCTGATGGTGTAGTCATGGACTCCCCCTTGTGCACACAGAGAACCAGCGGGTTGGGGTCTAACTTCCTGTCGGCAACGGAGCTTGAGGCAAACTCTCCTGCTAAGATCAAGCAAAACGCATCAGAAGAACCTGAAAACGTCCCGTTAGAGCGTCACAGAGAAGAAAAAGTACTTTCCACTGCTGAAGTCGTGATTGAAAAAGAAGAAACGTACAGAGATGGAGGCAGAAACACGGCGTGGAAACGAGCAGTAAATACTCCCGTTGAAGTTTGCAGAGCTGTTTATGAACTTGATCCTTCGCGCAATAGATTTGATGAAAACGAGAACAGCGAAGCGAAGGAGTTGCTTGTGAACCGACGCTCTCTTCCAAACTTGATAGAAAAAGTCAAATGCCAAACGTGTGACCTTGGGAAAGAAGAGGATGCAGAACTTGATCAGTCGTCAAAGTGGAAGGAATGTGGCCAAATAAAACAAGAGGCGCACACAGACGATGAGAAAGTTGAGACAAACAGAAGCTACGATTTTGGATATTTTGTCCGAAAACTGTCCGACGCCTACAAAGACGCTGGCAGAAGGTTGCAGGGCACACGGGACATCATTCAAAACGTTGGAGTAGAGGAAATTAAGGTTGTGCTCTCTCACTATGTGACCATGGTTTCCAAAGAACTGCCACTGATTCATCAAATGCAGCTACAACCACAGCCGGAATCCTCCACGCATTCACACAACAAAGTCGGTTTGGTTGATTGCGCCCGTAACCTTCCTCAGAAAACTTCTGTGATCATGGACATCTCAAGATGGCCGGAGGGATCTGTGTCTTCTTTCAGAGACAAAAGTCCCGAAGCGTTTCATCAGAGGCTGGTCGAGCTGCCTTCAGTTCTTTCCCAGCTACAGACGTGTTCATCCCAGGAGATACTAGAAAAGTTGGAATCTCTGTCGCCTCAAATCCAAGTTGGCAAACTTCTGAGTATCTTCTGGGTTAAAACGGCCAAGAGTAAGGAACCCGTCCCGAAGCCTGGCTGCTTGCTTTTGTCAGAAAAGGACCTGAGAGTAGTGTCAGCTGGCTCGGATCTTCAGGACACTTTGGTTCTTTTTCACCATCTTCATCTCCTTGAAATCAAGAAGGTCCAGATTAGCTTGGCAGGGCAGCATGTCCGCCTAATCGGCTGCTCTGAAGATGAAGTCTTGGCCGTCTTCACCTACAGCAAAGAGCTTACCCAGGAGTTCTGTAAGGCTTTATTGAAGGCTGTCGCTCCTGGAAGGTTCTCTGAAGAGACTCAAAGTCACCCGTTACTGACCTCGCGCTCCTCTCGCTGGACTGGACATCAGCTGTTCCTGACATCATCCTGGACAGCGGCCTTCAGGTCACCTCCAGATTCAAGCGGGTTCTCGCCGACTTGCTCTACATTGTCCACGGGAATATGGACGGCCCTGGCAAACCTTCTTTGGCGGATGTTTGTCCTCTCCTCTACGCCAGTGTCAAGGTCATGAACTCCACCCGAGTCCATCAGGACACCATCTTTCAGCTCCTCTTGACCGACACTCACGTAGTTCTTCTCCAGGAGGACGGCGTCTTTCACCCGGTGCCGCGGGGCTCCAGCCTGGTCCCTGTGCAGCCACAGTTTCAGGGACTTGAACTCCACAGGCGATCAGATGTCAGACGCCTGATGGTGAGTCAGCAGGACGGCTGCCTGGTGGTCGGCGTGGTGTTTACAACTGGAGAACAGAAGGTGGAGTCCCGGCTCGGCTCAGTCGAAGCGTCCTCCTCCTCTGATTACGCTCATCAGTGCCACTCCTGGAACTTATGCTTTGGTTGTAGCTCAGAAGCCGAGATCTTCATTAATCATCTTTGTACCTGAGTCACAAACAAAGTAAACTGAGCAAGTTCGTTTTCTTTCCTCTTTAAAACAAATGATCAGACGCCTCGTTTATTTTACGATGTTTAAAAAAATCAACAATCTGAAAGTGATGAAATATTTAAAACCATTAAAAAAGTTTCAGTAAAGTCATTTGAGTTCAGACGTGTATTAACCTTTAATCTCGGGAGTTTACACCGAGTCACGATGAATGAAGTTAATAAAGTTAAATGTCTAAATTATTTTTATTCATTTTATTTTATAAGAAAATGTGACTCATGTCTGTAAATGATCAGAACTATTATCTGATTATTGATGTTGAATGAATCCACCTTGTAATTGATTCAGGATAATAAAGATTGAACCTTAATTCTCGTAGTGTTTTATTTTGAAAATTATTCTCACTTTCTGCTAAAAGGAAGTTCAGGAATGAATTTACGTCAACCCTCTACTCTTCACCTCTTTCTTCCTGTTCTTCTTCTTCTTCTTCTTCCTTTGCAGCACTTGGTCTCTCGTCCTCTCGGGACGAGCGCCGACCGCCTCCAGGAGCCCGTGAAAATTAGCATTCCACGTTACGTTCTCCGCGGGCAGGGGAAGGACGAGCACTTTGAGTTCGAGGTGAAGGTGAGAAAACTTCGTACTGTGTTAATCATTAACTTTCTCAAACAGCTACAGTTACTTGTTACATTTGTGAGGATAAAAATCAACCGTCTTTAAATTTAAAATGTTCTGACAAACTGACGGATTAAATGTCCAGGAAGCTTTTCCACACAGAGTGAAATACCATGTGTGGCTGCAGAGGGCGCTGCTGCGCAGTAAAAATTGCAAAGTGTTGATTTAAAGTAAAAAATATTAGTTGGACAGTGGAAAGAAAACAAATAGAATTTATGGTTTGAATTTAAAAAGTCACTGATCATCATCTTACGTTTTAAAATCTTTGTGTGGAGATGATTTGTTAAAGCTTCAGTGTTTCCAGGTGCAGTTTACTACAAACTGTGGTTTGGTGTTTGTGTCACAAATGTTTTTGTGACGGAGAGAGAGACGGGAGTGTGGTGACAGATCAGTGAAGGTCTTTAAACATTTAGTCTGAGGATTATTCTGTAGTTTTATCATCTTTACTTTTCTGTTTTCACATCAGCTCAAACTGAGGGAAATCTAGTTTTATAAACAAGTCAAATGTAATAAAGGTTCAGTGTGAAGGAAATTTAATTTAACTTTCATCATGATGTTTTTAATCACCTGAAACTAAGAAGTACTGTGTTCTCGTTACCTCAGAATGAAGTGTCTTGATCACCCCCTGGTGGCTGGCGGAAGTCATAAACCTCCTCCATGTTCGCAGATGGGGAAATGGACCAAACTAAAACGTCTACGTTAAATATATGTTTGTCCTTTCAGCTCGTTCTTCTCTCACCGATGTTTGTTCAAGGGTTTCTGATCAGTTTGGTTTGAATCAGTTATTTGATGATATAAAAACAGGCGAAGACGTCATGATGGACAGTGGAGACTGGCTCCTGATTGGTTGAGTGTGTGTATGGGCGGGACCTCAATACCACGACTCCACCCCACAATCACTGCTGGACAGACTCTGGCTGCAGATGACGTCATCACCACCAGATGGCAGCGTTCATATCTTTATTTACCTTCCGATTCTCCTGCACGTGTGGAAAGTTCACTTGGTTGTAATGTCCACCGTCACCACTAGATGTCAGTTAATCCTACACACTGAACCTTTAAAGTTGAATCCATCTTACGAACTTGTTCTCGAGGGAGAAAATACCCGGAGCCTCGATCCGTGTGAAAATCGAAGCTTCATCTCAAACCCGAGTGCGTTTGAATGTGTTAACATGTCGAACCGTTTCAGATCAGTGTGATGGACGAGAGCTGGAGCGTGTTCAGACGCTATAGTCGTTTCAGAGAGATGCACCGGAGCCTCCGGACGAAGTATCCAGAGGTCAGACGCTTATTTGTACATTCGGACAAACACATTGTACGCAATAAGATTTTACATAAAAGCAAATTACAGACAAATAAGGAAAGGAATTATAAAACAGCATAAAAATTACAATGAAAACATTAAATCTGGAGCAATTTTACAGGCTGATCAGTTTGTTTATTTTTCATTATTGATGTGATTCCTTTTCTTTTTTTAATTTAAGTTAATTTACACTGTAATTGTATAAGACTTTTTCCAGTAGAACTAATTTCAGCTCACGTTCCGCTGTCGTCTGTCGCTTCCTGCTTTCAGCTGGCGGCTCTCGAGTTCCCTCCGAAGAAGCTGTTTGGAAACAGAGATGAGCGGATGGTCGCTGAACGCCGCAACCACTTGGAGGCAGGATTCCATAAAACTTCATTTACACATACAAGAATGACAAATCTGATCTATACTCAGGGTTTCTGCAGCTTTCAACAAGTTCAATCTGACTTTTAAAGGTCGTAACGAATGAAATTAAAAATCAGTGACATGAGGGAATATAAAATATCATCATAAACCTGGAAACAGCAGGGAGTCTCTCTGACTGCAGAGACGGGAGGTCGTAGCGCTGACAGTTCTCAGTGATTAGCGCCACGTTGGAAGTTTTAATATTTAATGTCACTGAGAAGCACAACACAGACATTACAAACGATACAGGACTCATTTTAAAGAAACAACGTTTTAAAGATTTATTTATGAAGCACATTTCATACACAGGTAGATTCAAGCTGCTGTTCAGGGACATTAAAAACAGCACAGACACAAAATGAAAAGAAAACCGATTTAGATCTGAAACTGTCTGTGTCTCGATGTGCTGTTTCTCTTCCAGCGTTATCTGAGGAGCTTGTTCCGAGTGATGCTGTCGTCGTTCAGCTCTCCTCTCAGAACCGACGGCGGTTTCCATCTGTCCAAACACACCGTCTGTGACTTCTCTGCGTTCTTCAAGAAGGGCGTGTTTGAGTACAGCAGCCACGGCACCGGCTGAGTCCCAAACCAAACCAAACCAACCCCCCCCCCCCACCGCCGAACTCCCAGAGCGCCGTCTCCTCCGACGGGGAAAGGGAGAAGTTGCAGGTCAGTTTCCTCTCGTCTGTCCTGAGAGACGCTGCTCAGCTCAATGTCGTGATGGAGCCGCTCAGAACTCCAACGCTCTGTTTCAAGAGATCCAGCTCGACGTGATCGACACAAAGCGTCAAGTATCACTTAGAATCAATATATTGACACGCAGCTGCTGCACGTTTCCTGTACCTTCAAACTGCTGCGGTTGAGGGTTCAATTCCCTTCACTGCTGCAGCTCCCACAAAAAAAAGGAAATGAGTTTCTTCAGAATAAGTTTGACAGAAAATGACACTAAACCCAATTTTAAATTTGAACACAATCATTTCCTGTTTTCAATCAGCTGAAGATGACGAGGGGGAGGGGCCTAAATGGATGTTTTCAGTTGATAAACAGGAAGTGGAGTGAAGACGTCATCGGTGGAACCGTGATCATCTTGAAAATTTGATGCTCAAATGTCTTTGTCCTCAGATGTCGTGACCTGAGTGGACGTGAAAACTACAAACTTTCAGAAAAGATCCATTTGTAAAAAACTAAAAACGTCTTCTGTGCTCGAATGACTTGTTTTCCAAATTGATTGCAGCGATATTTACTCAACAAAAAAAACTGGCTGAATAGCAACATTACATGAGACTGAGTGTTAGCGTCACTTCTGAAGAGGAACAGACTGTGTAAATACAATGTAAATATTCATGTGCAGTTTTCTATTCGCTTGTGTACGATGTAAAGTGTTGACTCTTAATGTCGGTAAAGGGAACGAAACAGAGACTGAGTGTCCTGAACAACTGTAGCTAATGCTTAGCTGAGCATTAGGGGTTCAAACGGGAGTTCATAGACTGTTTTTAAAAAATGTTTGTAGACTCCGGGTCCAGAAAGTGAAGCTGATGAAGTGTCTAAAACCTGTCTTCTGTGCACTGACCAGCAGGGGGCGACTCCTCTGGTAGTTTCTATAGAAAGTGACTTCTCACTTTATAACGTCAGTAACATTCAGAGTTTTTGTCTCAGTCTCTAGTTTCAAGTCTTCTTCAAACAGCTGATGTTCATTTAGTGAATTATGATCATTTAGAGTCAAACAGACCATAAAGCACCGGATGTGTTGGGGGGGTACCACAGAGTGATTGACAGCTGGTACCATCCACTAAAATGTTGTTTCTTCAGTCTGATCCTCTAAACTCTCAAACTCCTGATTTAAAAGGTTAAAGTTTAGTTTGTGTAAACAGGAAGTAGAATGTCCCTACAGTTGGTTGCTTAGTTACAGAGGAACAGTGATGTTCTGTTACTGACAGGAAGTGTTAGCTTCAGCCTCTTGTGGCCAAAATAAGTATTTCAAGAACAAACAGAAGAATCCAAACATGTTTTTTCAACTTAACTCTCAAGAGTTTTGTAGTTTTCTCTTTCTCGAAGGAACAAAATCAACAAACAGGTTAAAACCTCCAACGTCATCGTTGACTTCAGGTCAGTGTTCGGGGGTCGGTCCGTTCAGATCTGTTCCACGGGCCTGAAGGGGAAGTCGTGTTGAGGGACGCCCAAAGCCTGGAGCCTGTCGGTGCAGGTCTGCAGCAGCTGCTCGTACGACTGCAGGTCACATGTTCAGTGTGTCACCACAGGAAGTGACTTGTTTCACAGCCTCAGTTTGACGTGTTCACTCACCTGACGCTCTCCAGCCAGGTCCTCCTCCAACGCACCAATAGTGACGTGTTTTGACTCCAACGTTTCCTACGAGGAGAAGAATTCAGACTGAAGACACAAATCACAAAGTGTCGTCTTCAGATGACGTGTCCTGACGGAGAACCGTGTCTCTGAACCTTCACACTCCTGGACACTCACCTTCAGTTTGTTTGCGGCGCTGCTTCCTGCGGTGGCGGCGGCAGTGGAGAGCGCGCCGCAGAGCTGAGCCTCCTTTGTCTCCACAGTTTGAGTCAGAGCAGCGAGCTTCCTCTCCAGCAGCAGCTGTTTCAGTCCGCTCCTCTGCTGCAGCTCCATGATCACCTCCCTCTGTTTCCTCAGCAACTCGTCACGCTCCTTCTGAACCTGCCAACAACCAGAACCTCGTGTCGATGCCTGCCGCCGCGCTGAGAGAACGTCACGTGACAAAAACCTAGTTACCTTTTCAAACGCCTGCAGCAGCAGCTCGTGCTCAATCGTCAGATCCCACAGCTCCTTCTCAGCGACCTTCGCACGAGCACCGGCCTTCTGTCACACCATCAGATGTTTAGAAGAAAATGATTGATTAGATGTTAGTTTACATTTAATGTGACCGAGGTTTAGTTTCTATTAAAAATCTTAACCTCCATCAAGGAGGTTACGTTTCCACCCCCGTCTTTTATTTATTTATTTGTCAGCAGGATGAACATTGGCTGTAAACTAGGTGGAGGGATGGAATGTGGGGGAAGAGAGAATGAATAAAAGAATTTTCAGATGAACAGTTTCATTTTGTTTCTTTGAATCGTCAGCAGCTAGAAACAAACCAGAGTCATCCTCTTAAAAACCTTTAAGACCAAAGTCTCAGAGGAGAAACAAACTCGGAAAACACGTCGACACTGAAAGCCGATGTTAGGGGAACAAAGATAACTGAGTTGTGATGCGTTCAGGTTCACGCACCACCAGCTGGGCCTTGGTCTGGTTGTATTGTTGCAGCTGCTGCTGCAGCTCGGGCAGCGTCTGCTCGGCTTCGTGCAGAGACTCGCGCAGACGCTTGTTTTCACGCTGAGCAACTGAAAGCTGTTTGGACACTCGCGTCAGCTGCTTCTGCACCTCTGCTGCCTCCTCCTGGACAAAAACAGAAGCACCACACATAAAACAAAGTCGGAATGTTTAATGTCAAAACTGAGAAAATCATTTATCATCTAAATTAATTGATGATTAAAGTTACACTTGGAAACTGTAAAGTTTGAACATTTTCACAAACCAGGAGAATGTCATGAGGTCACTGTGACCTTTGACCTCCGACCACTCAAACCTCATTGTCTGTCTCTCACCTTCAGCACCTTCTCGTCTGCCAGCACTTTGTTCTGAATGCTGGAGTAATACTCCTCAGCTCGTCTGAGAGCGCAGCCGTGATCCTCCATCAGCGCCACAACTCGAGCGTTCATCCTGTCCTCCAGCTCGTTGACCTCCGACCTCCGCTTCCTTTCCTCCACCTCGATGGTCGCCTGCATCCTCTCGTTAAATTTCACCTCCAGATCTATTTAAATGACAGAAGAATTAGAGTTCAGCAGTTAGTGAACGTCAGAATAAAAGAGTCTTAAGCCTCAGTTTTCTGTCTGATAATAATAATTAGCTGAATCATTAGAAACAGTAGTTTTAATGTTACACCACTTTATCATTTATCAGGCTGCATCTATGACCACATTTTTACTATAAAGTAAAATGTATGGATTCATAAACTTGTTCAATCTTTAAACATTAGATAATGAAATGTGATACTTCAATAGGCATAGGTTTGTAAATGAGTATTTTTATAGTTAAACAAATGTATTAAAGCTTAATTAAAACTTTTTATATTAATATTTCCTGAACACTTTATTTATACATGATCAATAAATCTGATTATTATCATAATCTACAAAAGATCATTTCTATGTAGGAATCATAATAATTGTTATTCCTGCTCATTATTATTATTATTATTATTAATAACAGATTTTGTTGCAGAAAGACAAAGATGTGGGTTGATCTATATTTATTTTCCTTCTCTGATTGGACATGTGATCAATCACATGATCCCTTCAAACTAACATTATCTGTCCAAGTCTTAAACATGAGCTCTAAATGAAGATGATGACACTTCCTCCCACTGTAGAAAGATGAAGCTAATTTATTTAACGTACTTATTTACTTTGGCCCGAGTCCCGTCTACTAACATGGAGGAGGTTTATGGCCTATACTGTAGCTGGACACCAGGGGGCGATTCAGAGGATTTGGCTTCACTTCTGAGAGCATTTTTATTTACAGTTCATGCTCTGACCACCAGGGGTTCAGTTCATTTACCTCTGATTCTCCTGTCGTAGTCGTTTGTCAGCTCCAACAGCGCCACCTGGTGTTTCTGTTGAGAATCAACTGATGTTCACTCACATAAATAAAATAAGAAGAGTGATTTTATGCAGAGGTTCAATGTGACTCACCAGTTTGAGTGCCTCGATGCGCTTTTTGTTGTGGAGCATCATCTCGCTGGCGTCCGCCTGCAGCGTGTCGCTCCGCAGCTCCAGCTCGGACTCTGCATGCTGGTTCTGGATCAGCGCTGCGGAGGCGGCGGCGTCCATCTTCAGCTCGGAGACGGTGTTGTGCTGCTCAGACAGGACGTGCTTCAGCTTCTGCTTGTAAACCTGGACATCAACCATCACACTAAGCGTCAGAGGAAACGTTTCATCAGTTACTAAACTAAAACCACGTTTATTAAATAATACAAAGTGTCTGGAAATATTGTGGCACCAGAGAACAAACGTGCAACTCACACTGATCTCCACTCGGTGGCGCTGCTGAGCCTCCTCTCTCTCCCGGTGTCGGTGCCTCAGCTCGTCCTTCACCGTCTCCACGTCTCTCCTGCACGTTTCCCACAGTGCCTGGATCCTGTCTCTCTCCAGCTGGAAGAAGCTCCTCTCCTCCCGCTCCCGCTCCAGCTCCTCACGGAGACGAGCCACGTGCTCCTCCAGCTGTGGGGTCAGGGGGTCAGGGGGCTGCTGTTATTTCTCATTCATGTTGACCTTTATGTCTACCTGGTTTGAAGGTCAAAGGTTAAATGTGACGGTCTTTAAACATGTTGTAGAACTCCTCAGATTTATTCACATTTCTTTAATGAATTATTTTTTTATGCACAGTTAAGAAAAGTGTGAAAGGATTTAAGTTAATTATCAAGATAGTTATTATATCTTAAGTATGGCTTTTAAACTTAGAGACACGTCATCTGTGAAGCTCAAACATCAACAGAATGTTAAATACTATATATAGATATAGATATATATATATCTATATATCCACAGAATCTCCAAACAGGGGAGTCAGTTTGTATCATGTGATTTAGTCTGAAGCTAAAGCTGTAGCCGTATTAGCATCGTTAGCTTCTGACCTGGTCCTTGGACATGTCCTCCGTGGACAGACTGTCCACCACCGCAGAGGACTTCATCTTCCCGGGCTTCTTACTCTTACTCTTCGGTGCCTGGAAACAAACAGAGGCGTTTAAACGCTGATGCTAAGCTAACATGCGCTGATGCACCATAAAGGAAACAGTAGTAGCTTCACTGACCATCGCGGGAAGGCCGAGCTCAAACAGGCACTTCCGGTGTCTACACAAAGCGACACGTAAGACAGCGGCCTTTGATGTCTCACTGTTTAAAGACAGCTGCCTCTGATGCTGCTAACAGTTAGCTAACAGCTAACTGCTTCTTACCTGCTGCCATGACAACACCGTCACGTGACCATCTTCTTCTTTTTGTTTAATGGCGGGTGGTGCTGGTGCATCACCGCCACCTGCTGGGCTGGAGTGTGGGTCCGAACAAAGTAACAGATGAGATCCTGTTCATCGATCCAGTTTTAAAACGTCCCTCTTTATACACGGAACACTTTCTGTAGGTTGAGCTCTCTCCTCGGCTTCTTCCTCTGGGACCTTCACACTGATGGATGATATTAAATCCATGAATCTGTTTAATCCTGAGTCCTGATCTTAACCTTGATACGACTTTGTTTCTTTCCTCCAACTTTCTGCTTTATTTGATGAAGATGATCCTCTTCCTCCCTCGTCAGTTATGATGTTGCTCCTAATCACAGCTTCAGCTTGGGCCCGGCTGAGAGCTTCCTCCTTAACTCTGGGATCCACATGAACCTGACTCCTGTGGGATGTGGTCTGAATAGTGTCTGTTTCATACAGTCTGTGCTCGGCTGTGGGAGGACACCGAGAACAGAACCTGTTTAATCTGTATCAGTGGATATACTGGGATGTGCTGTTCTTTCCTTTCTATCTATATTTTACTCTGAGACAACAAACACAGTCTTTTTATATACATATATATATATACACACACATACTTTACTTTTTTACTCTGAGAGGAACCTCAGTCATGAGTCAGTTTGTCTTCCTCTTCTTCTTCTTGTCTGGAAGAGCAGTGCACCTCTGGTCACGATATTAAATCAAGGTCAGAACACGTGTCTCAGTTCAAGTCTTCGTCCTTCAGAGGACTCGAACTATGAGGACGCAGCCTCTGCGGTCTGAACTGGGAAGGTCAAGCTGAAGTGAGGTAGTGTGGTCACTTCCTGTATGTCTCACTCTTAACCTTCCCTCTACTATGTCTGACCAATAAAAACCTGATGGACCATAAAATCATTTCTGATTATTTTACCAGGTAGAGATGATCTGAGCATGAAATTATTCTCAATCATTTTATTAGTCAATAAGAATAAACTTTATTAATACCACATAAAATGCTTTAAATTAAAAACACAAAATAAGGTGACAATAAACAAAAGGTGACGTCATGGAGATAAAGAGAAGTTCGTAAAAATGTTAATGTTACGATAAAAATTAAAACAAGTTTGAAATTTATTAAAAGTATCAACAGAAGCTCTTTTTTATATATGTGGTGGGAGTTTGTTCCAAAACTATAAAAAGCTGCTTAGTGAAGCTGCTACGTTAACTCATACGATCAACTCCATCACTTCAGACTCCGGATACATGCCGGTGATCGAAGACAAAATACAAACTCAGTTTCCATTTTAGAATTTAGAAGTTAAGGCCTGTTTGTCGTGTTGAGGTCCTTTCGTCCAATCAGAGCTGAATACACTGATGACGTTTTCCAGATGTGTGTGTGGATCGTTCACGAGTTGTTTCCTGCCTGTGGTGGATTCTGGACAAATGAATAAACACACTCAGTGTCAGTGCAGCGACCTTTGACCTTCAGCTTGTTCACCGCACTGCACATGTTCCTGTTTGAAGCTGTCGCCTCGGTGACAGTGGACCAGTTGTACACAGTGTCAACATCAGGTGGTCTGATCTCCTCGTAGATCCCCTCGGCTTCAGGTTGGTCCCTGTTTCTATCTGCTGTCCTTCCTGAGCACAATCTCACGGTTAAGACCAGCAGCACCAGAGCTGCACCAATGACCACGCCAACGGGTATTTTCCACAGGTCGGACTGTGTGTTCTCTGAGTCTGTTCCACTGTGGTCGATTTCGAGGACAAACCCCAGTCCGTCGTTTCCTGGTGTGACCGCCTGATCTTTGGGATCCGTGGTCACCTCCAGATACACCGTTTGTTTTCTGTTGCAGAAATACCAAGCAGAGTCAGAGCGCTGAACGTTGGAGATGACCAGCGAGTTATCGGCCAGGGAACCACAGCGTTTGTCTCTTCTGTCCTCGCGTCCCTTTGTGACGGTGACAAGAATCACGTGGTCTCCGTTTCTGAGGCGACTCCACGACACGTCTCCTGCTGCGTGAGGACAAGGCAGCGTGGCCACAGAGTTCTGCAGAACCGTCTTGATACGAACGTCTGTAAACACAAGCTGCGACATCATGTGTGGCTCTTTTTACTCCTGTGTAATCAATAAAACTCTTCTCATACATGAACTGAGCCACTGACATGTTCTGTGCATTCCTGTTCATTTCTGGGGGTTTATCTTAAAAACTAACTGGACTGGTCAGGAAACGCTGAGGCCCTGAACAACAGTAAACGTGATGTTACACAGTACCACAGGGAATCGGGATTCTAGGGAGAGAACAAATCTGTCAAATGCTCCGTTTCATGTGATGTTGATAGAATTCTGATGAACAGTTTTTCTTACCAGCAACGTTTCGACAGATTCCTCCAGTGAAGAGAAGACAGAGGAAGAACAACATGTCTGCAGCCGGAGGACGAGTCTGAGACGACACGAGAACATCAGCGTCTGTTTTTACTCTGAGAGGAACCTCAGTCATGAGTCAGTTTGTCTTCCTCTTCTTGTCTGGAAGAGCAGTGCACCTCTGGTCACGATATTAAATCAAGGTCAGAACACGTGTCTCAGTTCAAGTCTTCGTCCTTCAGAGGACTCGAACTATGAGGACGCAGCCTCTGCGGTCTGAACTGGGAAGGTCAAGCTGAAGTGAGGTAGTGTGGTCACTTCCTGTATGTCTCACTCTTACCATTAAATTAGAATCTGCTGCTGCTCGTTAGCACATCCATCTCAGAAATGGAGGGAGAAGCCTCTGGAAGATGCAGCTGGGATTTCACACTGAATTTGACCTTTGACCTTTTGGGTTCTAAACTTCATCCAGTGACAGTTGTATCATAATTAGCACATTAGTTCTTCTGTGTTTTTGTTTGTGCGTGAAACCATAGCAACAGCAGTGTGTCACCGCCTCACGTCGTGTTGTCAGCTCCTCATTGGTTCATTTCCTGTCAATAACAACAGCGTTCCCTGTTTTCACGACTCAACTTTATTCCAACAGTTTATTTAGAACCTGGTTAACTCAGTAAAATCTGTAATGTGCCGTCGTCAGGGCGACGGCTGTGCTGGGCTTCTCCTCTACGACTCATCTGTCTGGTTCGGCTGTTTGATCTTTGACAAATTCCCGAAGGACGCTGTCGCTGATCCTCGCTTCGCCGGTTTCGCCTGAAGAAGAAAAAACAACATTTGACACCGAGTACAGACTCAATCCTTCGATCAGCCAGTGACACGTTTGAACTGTGTCGAACTGGTTCTGTTCAGTATCTGGACGTCACCTGTCCTGTCTCACCTGGGACTCATGAGGCTTCCAGCCAATCATGTAGAGGATCTCGAAGGTGGCAGGAACAGAGCCGTCCTCATTTCCATACATCTCTGAAATGTTTATATACACATTATTTCTTATATTTACACATTGTACCTGATGTGTGTACACATGTATGTATGTATGTATGTATGTATGTATATATATATATATATATATATATACATACATACATACATACATATATATATACACATACACACAGTTTGTGTCTCTGTGTTCAAACTCACCTTTATAAATGGCGGCTGCTGCTAACATGGAGTCTCGGTGCAGCAGCGACTTCCTGTTCCAGGCACAGTTACTCTCTCCCATCCCTGAACGTCACAGGAATAAACAGAGGTCAGTTTATTAGGAACACAACGCTGCTCTGTGAGTCAGTTGAGATGATGTCAAGTTCAAATCAAAGGTTCGATTCCTCAATGTTCTGATACCTTGTAAATCCGTCATGACCTCAGTGATTCCTGGATAATGAACCTGAACGTCATCGATGTCCTGAAAGAACAAAACAAACTCTTATTTTATAATGTCAGTGTTCTGGAGACGAGCAGACAGACAGACAGAGACAGACAGAGTCTCTGTCTGTCTCTCAGTAATTGATGATTGTGTCTCACCACAGTGAGCATGTTGAAGCCGGCCTGGCCCAACAGGTTTCCCAGGTCGGTGACGGCGGTGTAGGGGGACACGTGGGGGGAGAACCCTCCCTCCCTTTCCGTCTCGGCGAGCTGGAGGGAACACCTCAGCTCGTACAGGGTCTCTCCGCCAACCATGGCGCCGATGAACACGCCATCCGGCTTCAGCACCTGGTGGATCTGAGGAGATGGATCTCCAAGGTCAGATCAATGCGTCTGAAGAGGACATGTAAAAGATATAAAGCAGCCGTCCCACCTGTCTCAGAGCTCCCGGCAGGTCGTTGATCCAGTGCAGACTGAAGGTGGAACACAGATCAAAGATTAAAGACGTGAAGCGAGAGCTTTGATGTGCAGACGCCATCTTGTGAGTTTAATCACCTCAAGCTGCTCACCACCAGGTCGAAGGTGTTTTCTTGAAACGGCAGAAACTCCTCGTCAGCCAGGATGCAGTGAGTCGGGATCTCAGTCCGTCTCCTCTGCAGATCAGAAGCAGAGAATTAGATTGATATCAGGAAGGAGTTATTCTAGATTTATGATGTTTGATGTCTCACTCACCAGAGTTTTCTCAGAGACGTCGGTCAGGAACAGACGCTCCACAACGTCCTGAAACAACAGCAGACAAACACAGATAGGGGGCGCTGTTTGGTGTTTAGAGATCTCACACACACACACACACACACACACACACACACACACACACACACACACACACACACACACACACACACCTTGCTTAAATGCTCTGCAATGTGACTTTTCCCACCACCGATGTCCAACGCCAGAGGAAACGTCCTGAGAAGACAGGAAGACGTCAATCAAACTTTATTAAAACTGTGTTTTATTGACATGTGACAAACAAGAGAAGAACGTTAAAATGAGTTTGGACCTTTTCCACTGAACTGACAGTGTGAGTGTGTCAAATGTGTGGAGCGTCTCACTCGGACATTTCTCCAGAGAAAATCCAGATTGCTAGTGTCTGTATAAAACCCTGAACGTGTCATGAACCCACCTGGCGATGTCGTAGACTCGATCAGCCACTCGACCTCCGACCTGCACCAACCAGAGCAGAAGAAGTGTCCACCTGAGATCTTTGAGTCAGAGAGCAGTCACATAGTAAAAAGCTTTGACTCTCGACCTTCACTCAGCTTGTGCTCAAACTCTGTGCACGTGAAACGTCAGCTCACCTTCCCTCGACCAATAGAACGTCAGTTGTAGTGACGACGCGTAGAAGAAGAACACGTCTCGGACATTTCAGTCCCACATTTATTAAAAGTGTCATTTCTGCAGATATTTGTCAACGTCTTAACAACCCGTGTCTGAGCAGCGCCCCCTACAGTGTGTCTGGGTGTAATTGCAGCTTCTTACCTCGTCCCTCAGGTAATCGAACAGGTGAGAGTCCTGCAGAGACCCCGCCCACCTCCTCTGCCTCCTCTTCATCTCTCGGTCGAACACGTTCATGGAGCCTCGGCCGGACACCGACATCAGTCTGCTGCCGCTGCCCGGGGAGGGAGCAGGAGAGGCGGCTGTGAGCAGCCGGAGGAGCCGCCTAGAGCTCATGGTTGTTTCTCCTCCGTGAGTCTGTCCGCCATCTTGTGACCTCTGCACCGGCTCTTTAGAAAACATGGAGCTGGATCTGATCCGCTGTTTGGAAAACATGGAGCTGGATCTGATCCGCTGTTTGGAAAACATGGAGCTGGATCTGATCCGCTGTTTGGAAAACATGGAGCTGGATCTGATCCGCTGTAAACATGGAGCTTGTTGTTTTCTTGATTAATTGATCGGTTTTGAAACTAGAATTTACTGAAGCCTCATTTTGTCTGTGATGTCTTCAAATGACTTACTTTTATTTGATCCAACTTAGGTGTTTATAATATAATATAATATAATATGATATGATATAATATGATATGATATAATATGATATGATATAATATAATATGATATGATATGATATGATATGATATAATATAATATGATATAATATAATATGATATGATATGATATGATATAATATAATATGATATGATATAATATGATATGATATAATATAATATGATATGATATGATATGATATGATATAATATAATATGATATAATATCTTTATCTATATCTATTCTCATGTCTGGACTGGTTCTGCATTACTCAATACACATTACATTTTTATTTCATTTATGATACACTTTTGATCTTAGTTTTTTCTTATATTTTTTAATGTACTTCTTTATTCTATTCTATTTTATATTGTACTGTTGCTGCAATCTTGGAACAAGATGGCAGAATCATTTCCTTGTGAATTAATAAAGTCGTTTTAATAATATTATTGATTCACTATCACACAAACATGAAAGAAAAACAGGAAACCTAGATTTAAAAAAATGTGGATTAATGTTTGCACAATTGACTCTAGTGTTTATCACTATAGTCACCAGTTTGTCATGTTTCAGCTCTGACCTGTAAATTGTCATACTCCCAGTTTGTCAAAGACGTATCTTCATTTATAATAAATATAATAAATGAAAAGCTGCAAAGATCAGTTGATTTTTAAATAAGTTCAAAGAAAACTAATGACAACATAAACATATAACATTAAACTACTGTAAAGTTGTAGTAAAGTTCTTGTTATTGACAGTTTCAGATGTTTAAGGAATAAAACCATTATTCGATTATGAACCATTTAACATTGTACATCCTGACGTGTGGAAAGATCAAAGAGTTATTCTGTTCATCAAAAGAAGAGTAAGTGACATTTAAAAGATAAAAAAGTGAAAATCATTTAAAACCTGTCAGAAATGAATGAAGCTATCTTGAATGGCCTTTGTAAACGACTTTTACTCTGTCCCACTTCGCTTTCCGTAGCCGGGAATAGGCGGGGCTCCGAGAGGTCACTGGAGCGATGCATGCTGGGAAAACACGTGTTTGAGGAAACAAACGTCAAGTTACGTTTTATTTGTGATCGTTGTCGTAGTTTTTCGCAGTTTTCGCCCGGTTCTGCAGGTGAGTGTGACGTCATCAGCTGTTTTCCTGCGCTCGTGAGGAAACGTTTTGTTTTTCTCTTGATCGTCGCGTTGCTGCAGATTGACGTCATAATTCCATCTTTACTCTGTTTCTGTTTTAACGGGTTTATTTATCATTTAATCCTGAATCCTTAGTTCATTAATTCGTGAGAAAATCATTTAAAAACTAAATCAAATTAAAAACCGAAACGAGCCTGTACAACATGTCACTTACTGTGTCCTGTAGGCGGCGCTGTGACTGAATGTCGTGTTCATGTTGTGGTTTCTGACGTCATCACATTTTACAATCAGCTGTAAATAGAAGCTTTAATTCAAGTTGAGTTCCTGTTTCTAACTGATTTTATTTCATTTAAATAACGAATCTGTCGGTCACACTCACGTGTTGTTTACGTGTTCTAACACGTGACGACTTCACTCTGAACGTGTTTTTGTTTTTCAGGATTTTCTCCACAATGTCGTCCAAGAAGAACCAGGGCGGCGATGAGCGCTTCGCTCGGGTGCAGAGGGACCCGCGCTTCTGGGAAATGCCCGAGAGGGAACGCAAGGTCAAGATCGACAAGCGTTTCCAGTCCATGTTCCACGACAAGCGCTTCCAGGTGAAGTCCACGGTGGACAAACGAGGCCGCCCCATCAACCACACCTCCTCCGAAGACCTGAGACGCTTCTACAAACTGGACTCCGAGGACGAAGAGGACGTGGAGAGCGAGAAGCCGAGGGAGAGAGAGAAGCCGACGGAGAGAGAGAAGCCGACGGAGAGAGAGAAGCCGACGGAGAGAGAGAAGCCGACGGAGAGAGAGAAGCCGACGGAGAGAGAGAAGCTGATGGAGAGAGAGAAGCTGACGGAGAGAGAGAAGCTGACGGAGAGGAAGAAGAAGGTGAAGCTGGTGAAAGGTGAGAGAGAAGCAGTGCAGAGCAGAGAAGATGAAGATGAGGAGTCTGAAGACAAAGGTGAATTTCATCTGTGTGTTTACACATATTCACTTTATGATGTTTCATTTTCAGCTGAAAGTTCAACTTCTTTGTTCTTTGTGTAAAAACGCAAAGTTTCATCTTTAATGAAAAAAGCAAAATCTGTGAGTTCGGTCGTTGTTCTCGTCTCTGAAGAAATGAGACGTAGAAAAATGTCCAACTTAACATCTGAGTTTCTTTACTCCTTTTCCTTACTCCACCTCTTCAGCCACAGAGGATCAGGACTTGGGATGATGGGAGTTGTAGTCTTCTTCCTTCAGTCTTGATGGTTCAGGAGGTTTTTATCTGAATCCTCCTCAGACTCCTCCTCCTCAAACACAAACAGCTGATTCAATCCAGTAAAAACAGTGAATAAAGCAGCTTCCTGTTAAAACTCACTGTTTCTCTGACTCGTCTCTGATTGGATGAAAGTCGAGCTGCTGCTAACGTTTGCTCAGCTCGTTTCTCTGATAACTTCAGATCCAGACGTCTGACGACTAAATTCCTTCATGAGAGTTAAAAACCATTAAAAATGTGACTTCAAACTGGATAAAAAGTCACTTTTGAGTCTTCAAACACTGACACAAAGAGGATGTGACGCCACCAACAGGCGACTAAATGAAATGTTACCTTCAATAAAACTAGATTTCTGCAGGTTTGAAGATAAAAAACGTTTGTGAGTCTCGTGGATTTTTTTTGCATCACAGAAGAGTTTTTTTTATTTTTCAGATGATGAAGATATCGAGCAGCAGCAGCAGCAGCAGCAGCAGGAGGAGGAGGAGGAGGAGGAGGAGGAGGGTGTCGACCTGGGAGACAGTGTCACAGATAGCAGTGAGGAGGATGAAGATGATGCAGAGGAGGAAAGCGAGGTTGGAAGTGGATTGGAGGAGGAGGAGGAGGAGTCCGGTCTGGATTCGGATGAGGATAGTGACAGCGGGCCGGATCTGGCCCGAGGTAAGGGCAACATCGAGACCAGCTCAGATGAAGACAGCGATGAGGAGATGGACGCCATTCTGAGGAAAGAGGAAGAGGAGATCGAGCACGACTGGGGCGAGTTGAGCAAAGACGCTCGGCGAAGCGACGAGGTGACGTCTGGAGTCTGTTGGTGTTCAATTTGAAACTCTGACACTCAAATACTAATGTGTGTGTGTGTGTGTGTGTGTGTGTGTGTGTGTGTGTGTGTGTGTGTGTGTGTGTGTGTGTGTGTGTGTGTGTGTGTGTGTGTGTGTGTGTGTGTGTGTGTGTCAGGTTTCCGCTCGACTCGCTGTCTGCAACATGGACTGGGACCGCATGAAGGCCAGAGACCTGCTGGCACTGTTCAACTCCTTCACACCACAGGGGGGCGCTGTGCTGTCTGTCAAGGTATTGAAACAGGAAGTAACTGAGGAAAGTTTGTTTCTCTGTCACTCACTTAAAACTACGAAGATTCCAATTATTATATTTTTAGATTTCACTTCTGTTTGAACAGAACTGGATAATTTTCTTTCAAATTGATTTATCTCTGAGAATGATTCACGAATCTTGATGCAAAGACTCGGACGAGTTTAGACGACTGATATTTACAAATCTTAATCATCGATGATCAGCTGGAGCCTCGAATCCGGTTCTGAGCGTCGTCATCGGTAAAATATCAGCATCTTGTTTCTGGTGGATCTGGAAACATCATCAACTGAGCTTTGATTCACTTCATATCAGAGTTCAAGAGATGAAACAGCAGTGCATGCTGGGTGTTGTTGTCCAGATTTACCCGTCAGAGTTTGGGAAGGAGCGACTGAAGGTGGAGGAGACTCAGGGGCCGATGGAGCTGAAGGCACTGCCTGAAGACCCAGAGAACGACACAGAGGAGGAGAGGTAACGCACACGCACACGCACACGCACACGTGAGCAGTCTTCCTGTGGAACTGACGAGTGCACATGTGTCTCCCAGGGTTTACAGGGAGAAGATGCGTGACTACCAGTTCAAGCGTCTCAGATATTACTACGCCGCGGTGGAATGTGACTCGGCTGAAACAGCCGCTAAGCTCTATGAGGAATGTGACGGCTTCGAGTACGAGAGCAGCTGCTCGGTGCTCGACCTCCGGTACGAGAACCTGACAACTTCAAGAACCCCCCCCCCACCCCACCACCATCAAGTTTTACTCAAACCTTTTTGTGACAGGTTTATTCCCGATGACGTCACGTTTGCTGAGGAGCCCAAAGACGTGGCGACGGACGTGAACCTGTTGGCGTACACGCCCAAACTGTTCAGCTCGTCTGCCACGGCCACCTCGAGGGTAAGATGGCTCGGCATCTGAGGCGTTCAAGGAGATGTGTACTTTGTAATATCAGAAAACAACTAGTTACACTCCTGCTCCTCTAAACCGATCAATCAGGTGCAGCTGACGTGGGACGAGATGGACCACGATCGAGTGACCGCCTTCAACAGGAATTTCAACAAGGACGAGCTGCTGGAGATGGACTTTAACGCCTACCTGGCCTCCTCCAGCGAAGAAGAGGAGGATGAAGACGGAGCGGTTGAGTTTGGAGAGCAGGCGAGCGGAGACAGCGGCGGCGAGGCCGAAGGTGAGAGATCTCCTCAGGACTCAGTTTGTCTTCTATGTTGAGAGGAAGCAGCACTAAGGGTTTGTTTTCACAGCTGAACAGACAGAAGAGACGAAGAAGAAACCTCAGGAGGAAGAAGAGAGGAAGAAAAAGAAAAAGAGCGAGGATCAGATCTTTAAGTACAGAGAGCTGCTGAAAGGTATCCGGCACAAAGAGAAGAAGCTGCAGGACGACAAAGACATGGAGATGGAGATCACCTGGGTGCCAGGTACCTTCAACATCTCAATATAATAAATATTTGTTTCTGTCTTTAAATCCCAAGCACACTCAGTCCAGATGTTACAGTCGGCCTCAGAATTTACATCAGGGCTCAACACATTTCTGATGATCTGTGTGTGTTGCGTCTTCAGGCCTGAAGGAGACGACAGAGCAGCTGGTGAAGAAGAAGCTGGAGGAGAAGGACGAGCTGACGCCCTGGGAGGAGTTCCTGGAGAAGAAGAAGGAGCGGAGGAAGCAGAAGAAATGTCAGAACAAACAGGTGAGTAGAAGCTTCGGCTCCGAGTGTCTGAACGTCTTCATCGGCACTAAATCTGTGGTTTATCCTGTTTGTGTTTGTCTTCCACCAGGAGGCGGCAGAGGACAAACTCAGTGACGATGAACTTCCTCCAGACGTTGACCTCAGCGAAGCCTTCTTCACAGAGGAGCTCGGTGCGACAGGTGATCAATCAACCAGCCAATCAATCAATCAAGGATCCGATTCACTCAGTCACACGGTCAAACTTCCTTTTCTTCTTTCTTTGAAAACACTTTAGTTTTCTGTAACTTTTAAAACACTAAAGAGAGAAAAGCAGCATTTTCTAGCTGTGTTGAGCACTTTATTAGGAACACATGCATTTATCCATCAGCCAATCAGGATACAGCAGTGCAGAGTCCGGGACTTTCAGACTTTTCAGTTTCGTCTGAACCAAAATATCAGGTGTCGAGTTTGTGTCTGCAGATCTGAAGAAACAGAAGAAGAAGAAGAAGAAGCAGCTGGAAGAAGAGGAGCGAACGGCTGAGGAGGAAGACGAGCTGGAGAAACAAAAGGTCAGAGGTTAAGGTTAATCTCATGTGACATCAAACCTGCTTCAAACGTCAGGCTGGTTTCCTCAAGTGTGTGTGTGTGTGTGTGTGTGTGTGTGTGTGTGTGTGTGTGTGTGTGCGTGTGCGTGCGTGCGTGTGCGTGCGTGTGTGTGCGTGTGCGCAGGCGGCGATGGCTCTGCTGATGGAGGACGACGCAGACGAGGTCAAACACAAACACTTTAACTTTGATGAAATCGTGGAGCAGCAGAACTTGAGCAAGAAGAAGAGGAAGAAGCTGCTGAAGAAAGGGGAGGAGCCTCTGGAGAACGACGACTTCCAGGTAAAAACCTCGAGTCCGAGTAAAGTTTTTAAAGAGTAAATTTGACTTTTTATCAGCGCTCAGACTAAGAAGTAAAATAAAATGTTAAAACAATGAAAAGTCCAAATAAATTGTTGAATGAATTAAAAGCAAGAATTTAGAAAAGTTTCTTAAACTCGTTCGTGGAACTTCTCATGTGAGAGCTTCTCCAGTCAACGTGAACATTTGATTGGAGTTGGATTTCATCACTACTCGTTTATTTTGATCGACTGTGGAGTCGTAGTATAAAAACTCACTAAGAGCGAAGCTGTTCATCTTCGGTACACGAGACACTTTTACATCAAATCACAGAGACACAATGAAACAAAGATGATTCTAGTTGTTTTCACCTGACGCACACAAACATGAAGAAGCATCTTTACTTTGCATGTTTGCTTTTTCACCAAGACTGAAAAATATGTGAATTATATATTTTTTAAAAAATCAAGTTTATCAGTAAAATAAAGTTGTCATTGATTTAATAATAAAATGATATATTTAGTAATGTGATGGATAATGATGTTCATGTTTATTAACCTGCAGACTCCGTGTTACTCAAGGAGCTTCTTAGTTTGTAGTTTGTCCTCAGTGACACGCCTCTTCCTGTCTCTGTGCAGGTGGATGTTAAAGACGCTCGTTTCCAGGCCATGTTCACGTCACACCTGTTCAACCTGGATCCGTCCCACCCCAGCTTCAAGAAGACCAGAGCCACTCAGAGCATCGTGGCCGAGAAGCAGCGCAGGCGAGAGCAGCAGCAGCGGCGGAGGGACGATGACCTCGGCGCTCAGTCGGCCACACGGACAGAGCCGCCCGCCACAGCTGAACAGGAAGTGACGGGAAAGAAACTGCAAAGTGACTCTGATGCTGCGACGGCGAAGAAGCCAATGGAGCCGAGTCTGTCTCTGCTGGTCAAGTCAATCAAAAGCAAAACGGAGCAGTTTCAGTCTCGAAAGAAACAGAAGCTTGTGTAATGACTGAGGACGTCTGACGGACTGAGACTCGACACGCCGACGTTCCTGTGGTCGGTTTCTCCTGATGACACTTTACTGTGTTACAGGGAAACAACAGGAAGATGATGTTAAAGAATTAAACTGAAATGTTCACAAATGTTTCCTTGTTCCAGAAAATCAGAAGCTTGAAGTTCATCTCTCCAAACACCTGCAGTGCTTTTAGTTTGAGATGGTTTTATGATATTTAATGAGTCAGAATCAGATTGAATGGTTTAAAGATGTTTCCACACATGAACTGTGTAAAACATGTTGTGTAGTTGGTGTCTGTGAAGCAGCAGCAGCAGGTTGTCGGGTCCGACTCGTTCAAACAGGAACATGTTGGAACATCCAGGTGAGGGGCGGAGCCTGTAGAGCAGCAGGAGGCGGGACATGACGTATAAACTCTGCTGTGGAAAGATCAGTGTTGTTGTTTACAGCTCGTCCACACCGGCGTCGGCCCTCATCACCAAAAGATCTGGAACCTCCTCGTGTTTCCAAGTGGACGTCTTCGTCTTCTACGTGTACGGCTCCTCTTCTTCATCCTGAGATGTTTGTGTTCTTCCAGTTTCACGTCCGTCACGTGTTAGAAACCTCATCAACACGTCCACTCGCTCACTGAGAAGCTTCCACACATTGTCCTGCTGTTTCCTCACATGGACTCACTCTGACATGTTACACACATTTTACCAGGAGGCTGCAGGAGAAGATCCAGAATAAACTCTTTATTACAGTCTGTTAGAAAACAGTAATTGTATCTGTTAATAAAGTTGTAATTTAAAGGAGAAACATTCTGTTCATGTTGATCATTTTAATTAATGTTATAACTGAAATGTTTTAATGCTTTAATGTTCAGAATCACTTTCCTCCGACTGTCCATCGCTGCAGCTCCTCTTTTGAGCCTCTGTCTCAAACACTTGGTTTTAGCTGCTGTCTCTTTAAGACCCTCCTGACAAAGTCTCTGATTGGTCAGCTTGTCTGGTGTAAACTGAGCTTCAGTGGTTTTTAACTTCAAAGAACTTAAAAAGAAACTTGAAAAAAAAAAAATCACATTTCAACTGTAAAATTTCAGAAAATAGTGAAAAATATTGTTTCCAACACAAAAGCAGCAAAACCTGAAAAGTTTGTTCTCGACTCAAACATCAGATTATGTGGATTTGTTTCCTATTGATGGATTTATCGATTATCTGCAGCTCTCGTCTCGGGTCACTGATCACACCTGATTGGTTGTTAATTAGACGGATGATAACCACTGCAGGCGTGCTCCTATGGTCCGGGGTATTCGAAGACAGCCGCTGCTCCCATCCCGGTCCCGATGCACATGGACACGACGCCGTACGCCCTGCGGTCACAACAGCAGGCGGGTCTCAAACACAGTTCAATAGGTTTAGGTTTGGATCACGTCTTTGTTTCAGCTGTGGAACAAACCTCTTCCCTCTGCGTCTCAGCTCGTTGAGCAGCGTCACCACCTGTCGAGCTCCGGTGCAGCCCAGAGGGTGACCCAGAGCGATGGCGCCGCCATTAGGATTCACCTTCTCCGGCGGGATCCCCAACTTCTCCACACAGTAAACCGCCTGAAGACAACCAGAGAACACTGAGACACAACGTCTCCGTCCTCCGACCACACCTTTACTTTTCACTTGCTACAGAGAAAACCTGCTCAGTCCCAGAAACACAACGTCTCTACTGATCTTTGTGAATCTCAACAATTCCTTGGTTTCAACAAAAGAGACCGAACGTTCTTCATCTGTTCATAAAATCGTTGACTGGAACTCACCTGACTGGAAAACGCCTCGTTGATTTCAAACACGTCGATATCGTCCAGCGTCAGTTCTGAGACACACAACGACAGAGTCAAGCTCCACACACACACACACACACACACACACACACACACACACACACACACACACACACACACACACACACACACACACACACACACACTCATACACACACTCACCAGCTTGGTCCAGAGCTGCAGGGATGGCAGCCGCAGGTCCGATGCCCATGACATCAGGAGGGACCCCGACTACGGCGCTCGCCCTCAGGACCCCGAGCACCGGCAGACCCAGAGCCTCCACTGCAGACCTGCGGCCAATCAGCACGGCTGCTGCTCCATCACTCATCTGGCTGGAGTTACCTGACACGATGTGTGTGTGAGTTAAGAGTTTGTTGCCGCTAAGAGACACAGGTAACCTACTCACCTGTCGCCATGACGACACTGACTCACCTGCCGTAGTGCTGCCATCAGGTTTGAAGGCTGGTCGCAGTTTACTCAGTCCTGCCAGAGTCGTTCCAGGTCTGATGCCGTCATCTTTAAGAACCGTCACCTCGTGCTCTTCACCTGCGTCGTCCAACAACCTGGTGGTGACGGGAACGATCTCGTGGTCGAACAGGTTCATGTTCTGAGCCCGGGCCGCTCTGTGGAGAAGACGCTCTGTTACTGAGGACCTAGTTCAATACCATCGTGCCCCTGAAGCTCGTCACCAAGCTCAGAGACCTTGGACTCATCATCGCCCTCTGTGACTGGATTCTGAACTTCCTGAAGGGCAGACCACGGGCGGTACGGATGGGCAGCACCACATCCTCCACCCTGACTCTAAACACTGGTGCCCCCCAGGGCTGCGTGCTCAGTCCTCTCCTGTCCTCCCTGTTCATGCATGACTGCGTGTCCACCCACAGCTCCAACACCAGGCCTGATCACCGGCGACGATGAGAAGGCCTAGAGAGAGGAGGTCAGAGCCCTGACATCTTGGTGCCAGGACAACAACCTCCATCTCAACGTCGGCAAAACGAAGGAGCCGATCGTAGACTACAGGAAGAGACAAGGAGTAGAACACGCCCCCCCCTCTCCATCAACGGGACTACGGTGGAGCGAGTCAGCAGCTTCAGGTTCCTCGGGGTCCACATCAGTGATGACCTGACCTGGACCCACCACACAGACTCCATCAGGAAGACGACCAGACAGCAGCTCAACATGGACTCCAGGATACAGGTGCACCATAGAGAGCATCCTGACTGGCTGCATCACCGCCTGGTACGGCAGCTGCACCGCCCTGAACCGTAAGGCTTTACAGAGGGTGGTGAAGTCTGCCCAGCACATCACCAGGACGGAGCTACCCTCCATGGAGGACCTCTACACCCAGCGGTGTAGGAAGAAGACCAACCGGATCATCAAAGACCCCTATCACCCGAACCATAAATCAGCAAGATATTTCTTATCTTTTATTTTAATACTTGAGTTTTATTTTATTTATTTAGTTTTTATATACAATTTTTTGCTTATGTAATATTTTGAGCATGACTAGAAAGGAGCCTGTGACCCAGCGACTGATGAATGTTATTTTTGCACACGTGATAAAGCACAAGATCCTGCACGACACTAATTCAGGTATTAATAACTGTATACGTCTATTTCAACACACAGATCAAAGCAGCTGCTGCAGTAGTGCAACACAAATCAACAAATAAACTCAGTGAGAAAAGAAAATGACTCGTTTACTTTAGTTGGGAGCTCAGAGCGAAGGCGTCCTGTTTTTCTCGCGAGATTCCAAATCTCTCTGCAACGTTCTCTGACGTGATTCTGCAAAAAACATGAAACGCACCGGAGTCACAGACGGAAGGGACAGAGTTCGTCTGCTGACGTGAGAACATGAAGAAAGACACTGAGCGTCCTCATTACTGCATTTTATACTGATCATTCAAAATATAACTCATGAAAACATTTGATCACATTCTCACTTTCATGTTTTCATGGTTTTGTAAAAGTATTTTAGGGTCCAACAAATATCCTGAGTTCCTTGTTCTAGCTGTGGATCATGTGACCTGCAGTCGTCTCACCCCATGGGCATGATGCAGTCTCTGGCCTTGTCGTTGTCCATCAGCCTGGAGCTCAGATCTCCAGGGTTCCCCATCGTACGCAGAGACATGCTCTCCACACTGGAACACACAGAACATGTCACACCTTCAATCTGCTTCCATTGGATTCACCACATCAGAGAATCTAGAGAAGGTTCTACAGGTCCTGCAGTTACCTCTTAGTCTTTGAGGAGGTTCAATAGGTGGTTTATGGCTAAGGATGCTAAGAAAGGGGTCCTTCAGTCCTTCAGGAGGGTTCTAGAGGCCTTGAATGGACTTTAGGTTCCTCTAGGGTGGCGAACAACTCCAGGATTGTGTGGTGAATGCTTTCTTAAAGAATTGATGTATTATCCTGGATGAACTTCTCATCACTGACACAGTGTCTCCATGTTTTATTAAGTCCAAGAACATACATGTTTACTTGTGATAGGAACAACATATGAAACATACCCGCAGGCGAGGCCCAGATCAATGGATCCACTTCTGATGGCTCCTGCACAAACACAGTGACACCCACAGCATTCTGGGTAAATAAACAGCAGCTGTGTTCTCACCTTCAGTCGCTTTAAATGAAGCTGCAGTTTCTTTACCTGCTACATTAAAAAGAGCCTGAAGTCCAGAGGAACACTGTCTGTTAACGGTGTAGACGGGAACTGTCTCTGGAAACCCACTGAGGGGACGACAAATAGAGATTTATACATGCTGTATAAATACACACTAAATATATATATAAAGAGTATATCTATACTGGGTCTGTAGAGTCTGACCTGAGAAAATGAGCCACTCTGACCATCAGAGCTCCGGCTCCAGGCTGCAACACATTACCTGGTGAACAACACGACATGTGTCAGGAAGAATGATGAAAGGATGATGAAAGAATAGATAACTCACCTACACAGATGTCCCCCAGCTGATTGGGTGACAGGCCAACATCTGTCAAAACAGCTTTCATGACCGCGCTCAGTAGCTCGTCAGGAGTGGTGTCCTGAAACACAGGAGAGTTACAGAGTTAAAGGAGAGTTACAGAGTTAAAGAGTTACAGGAGAGTTACAGAGTTAAAGAGTTAAAGAGTTACAGAGTTAAAGAGTTACAGGAGAGTTACAGAGTTAAAGAGTTACAGAGTTAAAGAGTTAAAGAGTTACAGAGTTAAAGAGTTACAGAGTTACAGAGTTAAAGAGTTACAGAGTTAAAGAGTTAAAGAGTTACAGAGTTGAAGAGTTACAGAGTTACAGAGTTAAAGAGTTACAGGAGAGTTACAGAGTTACAGAGTTACAGAGTTAAAGAGTTAAAGAGTTACAGAGTTACAGAGTTAAAGAGTTACAGAGTTGAAGAGTTACAGAGTTACAGAGTTAAAGAGTTACAGAGTTAAAGAGTTACAGGAGAGTTACAGAGTTAAAGAGTTAAAGAGTTACAGAGTTAAAGAGTTACAGAGTTAAAGAGTTACAGAGTTAAAGAGTTAAAGAGTTACAGAGTTGAAGAGTTACAGAGTTACAGAGTTAAAGAGTTACAGAGTTAAAGAGTTAAAGAGTTACAGAGTTGAAGAGTTACAGAGTTACAGAGTTAAAGAGTTACAGAGTTACAGAGTTAAAGAGTTACAGAGTTAAAGAGTTACAGAGTTACAGAGTTAAAGAGTTAAAGAGTTACAGAGTTGAAGAGTTACAGAGTTACAGAGTTAAAGAGTTACAGAGTTAAAGAGTTACAGGAGAGTTACAGAGTTACAGAGTTAAAGAGTTAAAGAGTTACAGAGTTACAGAGTTACAGGAGAGTTACAGAGTTAAAGAGTTACAGAGTTAAAGAGTTACAGCGTTACAGGAGAGTTACAGAGTTACAGAGTTACAGGAGAGTTACAGAGTTACAGAGTTACAGGAGAGTTACAGATGTTTCACAGATGTTTCTCATGTTAAACAGTTGTTACCTTGAACGATCCTCTCTTCGCCCTGCAGATGGCGCTCCTCAGTCCGTGAACAACCACCACATCCTCCTTGTTGCACGCAGCTCCGGTTCCTGACCCGCAGTCTGACCTGCAGAGCGCCGCCCTGTGGTCAGAGGGAGGAAACAGGTGACCAGAGAGGATATTTAATCTGAACATGACGGTTTTATTTCGGTTTTATTTCCGCTCTCAGTTCGTCAGTGATTCCGAGTCACACTTCCGCAAACCCTGAGGACGGAGACCGACGAGGGACAAACAGAGCGAAGAGCGCCCCGCCCCCTTCTTCTTCTACTGTGGCGGACCAGCTGTGTTCTGAGCTTTATTTTGAAAGGGCACCGAGCAGCTGACGGTCATTTATATAAACTTTTATTACTCTAAAATGTATTTTCATCTTTATCAGACTTCTTCCTGGTTTTGTGTTTTAGTATAAATATCTTGTAATGATCAGTTTGTGATCTGATCATTAGCAGATTAACATATTTCATGTTTCTTACTTTTATTTTTATTTGTATGAATTAGCTTTTATGTAAAGTCGTCTTTTATCTATCTTATGTTTATATAACATTTTTTATTTTAATTCCGGCTTTTACACGAGGCTGTTTTCTTATTTCTTTTATTCATAGTTCTGATCAGTGTGAATGACTTTGTGTAATTCAGCGTATATATATATATATATATATATATATATATATATATATATATATATATACATACATACACACACACACACACACACACTTTGAGTCCATGAGATTTAGAGAAGTGACACGGATCAAATGAATCTTTTATTTCCAGATGTTTCTGTTCATAAGGCCACGACTTGCTGCACATTCAGGTTGGAATCAAATGACAGGAAACAAAGACAAAAAATTAAAAGTATTTTCTCATGAAAAGTTTTTCCTCAGTTTTCACGGAGATGGGCGGAGCTTCAGGACAAAACAAGGAAAGAGCAAATCAAAGAACAAATAAAAGCACAGGAGTTAAAATTACAGACAGGATGAGTAATATCTGCTTAATTACAACATAAAAACAAAGGACATTTAAAATTAATCATTTCTGAAGAGCTGATGTGTAAACAGATCGATATTCAGGTGAATTATGGGTAAAATGACCAGATTTGATAAGACAGGAAGCAGAACCAGAGCGAGTGTGATTATGTCATCACAGTACAAATAGAAAACGTATTATTCAACATGAAGAAAAATTAAAAGACGAAATTTTAGTGTAAAATCCTTCAGCAACAAGAATAATTAACTCTGAAAATATTTCAGCTGAATCACAAATGTGTGTGTGTGTGTGTGTGTGTGTGTGTATGTGTGTGTGTATGTGGTCACATCCTCGTCCAGAGTTCACGTTGTGTAAAGAACAAACACTCTTGCTGATCAGCGCGTCATGTTATTATAAAGCTATCACCACGGTAACATTAAAAAATGCAGCTCTGATTCGTTCATTACATGTCACATGATTCCTGGAGACAAATCAGAACATATGACAGAATGTAAATAAAGTCGAAACATCTTTACAAACATTTATTTAACGTCTACTTTGACTTTTTAGTTTGGTCCATGTCCCTTCTGCTAACATGGAGGAGGTCTATGACCTGTACTGCAGGCAGACACCAGGGGGCGATCAATCACTTTGGCTTCACTCGGGATCCGTCATGTTGTCCATCTTTATTTACAGTCTCTGATCTGAACAAACATTCGTCAACATTCGCTGACGACAGCAAACACACAGAATAAATGTCAGACTGGTCTTTTACAGTGAAGAGGTGTGTGTGTATGTGTGTGTGTGTGTGTGTGTGTGTGTGTGTGTGTGTGTGTGTGTATATATATAGACTCTGCAACCACAGGTTACCCATAAGACCCCTCTCTGAGAGACAGGGTTCAAACTTCAACTGTGATGGAATGTGACCAATCAGACTCGTCTTGTGTCTGTGGTGAAACCAGGAGTCCCCCCCCCCCCCCCCCTTCAGCAGCTTCCTGAGAACTTCAAAATAAAAGTCATTGTGGCAGTGAAGCAGGAATCTCCGCAGTGTTCTCGCTCCTCGGGCTCAGGCGTAGAAGATGAGCTCGGGGATCTGACCCCCCTGCACTCCGGTGCCATTGGTGCTGTCTGACGAGCACTGGAACTGGAAGGTCACTTTCCCACACTGCACCTCTGTCATGCCCTCCTGACCGAAGTAGCTGAGCTCGTTGCCGTCCAGCACGACGCTGGCGGTATAGAAGGTGTCCGGCTCGATTTGCACCGGGTACTCGAACCAGACTGTGAAGGTGCTGCTGGAGCCGTCAGAGAAGTACTTGATGATCCTCTGGGCCATCGGCACGCCCTGACGCTTCAGCTCGATTTTGGCGCTGTACTCGGCCGAACCGCAACTGGAGCCGTACAAACCAAAACCAGCGATAAAAACGCGTTTGTCCACGGCGAACTGGATGCTGTCGCAGCGGCCTCGGTACCGCCACTGGTTGCTCCGGTAGGCGCAGGACTGGAAGCGGTGACAGCGCTGCGACGACAGGCCTTTACGAGGTTTGGTGCAGAACAAGAGTTCAGGCTTCTTGGCGGCGGTGAACCAAAGGAAGATGTCGTTGGTCTCGTTGAGCGTGAGCACATCAGACTGGGCGGCTCCGTTGGCGAAGTCCTCCAGCGCCATGGTGGGAATGCGGATCAGGTAGATGGCCTTCCCCAACACCAGACGCTTGTTCTCGATGGTTGGTGCGAGATCTTGTCGTTGGCACTCGGCCTCAGCCCAGTTCAGCGCCGCGTCGAACACCACCATCTCTTTGGCATTGAGCGTTTCTCGCCGCAGGATGCTCTCCAGTGTCTGAGTGTCGATGTCGCAGAAGCCTTCGGAGCGCAGAGCGAGCTCGGCCTGCGCGTCGATCACCTCCCAGCAGCGCTGCGTCAGGTCGGGCTCCTCGAACAGGCAGCTCTGAGACAGCAGCACGCAGGCGTTCTTAGCGCTCAGGCTCGTCTCCAGGAAGTTGACGCAGGCTCGGGCCAGATGAGGCACGATGTACTTTTTGGCAGCGTAGAGAGTGGCGAGCACCGTGTCGGCGCATAGGTCGATCTCGTCACAGTAGATGTACCTGAGGAGGTCAAACACAGATGCTGCGTCACTTCTCGTTACAGCTGAGATGATTCTGTAAATTTAGATTCAAAACATTATGAAAGTGAAATAAACAGGTCGATGTACTTCAACATGGCGAGGAAGGACGGAGGCTCCACATCAGGGATCCGGATCTCATCCTGATCCTCGGCTAGTTCACCGTAGAACATGGCGTGGAACACAGAGCTGCCTACCGCCAGGACATACTGTCAGAGCAGAGGGACGAGATATAGATCAGATTCAAACTTGAGGCGGTCATGTGACCCAAGTTCAACTTCTGATGTCACCCAGCTGCGAAAAACACAAATTCTGTGTAATCCTCAAAGTAATAAAGAAAGTGTTACTTTCTAAAAGTTACACAAAACTTTACCAGAATTCTCTGAAATTATCAATTTAAATCCTCTAAAATCAAGTTTAAATTTCGTCTCAAGAATAACGAGTCTCTTCAAAGTCTGGATATGAACCAAGATAAGTAACTTTTCTTTACTGATAAATCTGAGAAAACATTATAAAAAGACACATTTTCTCATAAAGATGTCTCTTATATATTTGATATGTCTAGAAAGTCTCTTTTGTACCTTGTGTCCCGGGACTCGCTGCGTCCCACCGGGCGGCCCGACCACGAAGTGAACGTCTGCCATCATCTCATTGTTGAACATGACTGAATTTCTACAGAGACACAGGATTCACCAGGATGTTAGTGTTCCGTGTAGAAGAAGAACAAGATGTGGTGACGTAGCTGCAGCTCCATCATGGATGGAGTCAAGAAACTGATCATTCAAATTTAGACGATATCATCAGTCCTGTGTCCCTCATCATCATGTGGAGGAGGTGGATGTAGAGGTGGAGGGGAAGGTGGAGGAAATGGAGGAGGTTAAGGTGAAGAAGTTGGTGGTGTAGTGATGGATGTAGAGGTGGAGGTGATGGAGGCTGTGTGCGGGCTCACCTCTCCCGGACGGTCGGGTACAGGCCCTGCCAGGTGCAGCAGCTCGGAGCTCCGGGGTGGAGGTTGTTGTTGGTCTCGTTCTGCCGCTGGAGGTGGCTGACGGAGGCCGGAGGGAGCAGCTTCTTCCCGGGGAACAGCTCTGCGGCCATTATGGTCCCGTCAGGCCGCAGTCCGGCTCATGACTGACCGGCGGAGCTGCACCGACACCCGGACACAGACGAACCACAGCTCCGCTCAGATCGGAGGGCTTTACGCTGGAGCTAAGCTAATGCTAGCAGAGTTAGCATGAATTCCGCTGGTTTCCAAAGATCAAAGGAATACAACATGTAAAGTAAATCACCTCAGAGTTCGAAATAAGTTTAAAACAAAGAATAAATATCGGTCAACGATAACTTTAGCTTGTTGTGGTAGTTAGTTGGTTAACTAGCTAACTACAGATTAAACTGCTGGTTAAAGTTTGAACTCACTTAAGTTCAAGTTTATTTCTCTTCATCTCTTCTCGCTTTGATCTCAGGTGTTTGTGGACGAGCTTTGTTTACAGTAGCTAGCTAAGTGCTAACGGCTGCTTCTTCTGCTGCTGCCGCTCAGCAGAATCAGCTGACTGAAGGAACCACACCGCCCCCAACGGACACTCAGGAGAACTGCACTCAGCTAATAAAACATTCACATATTTTAACTTTATTTTGAAATGTATCATTGTTGTTAATCATTACTATCTTATGATTTATTTAGTTTTTTCTCAGATATACGAGTACAGTAACTACAAGTAAACGTGTTAATGTGATTTAACTGAACAGATGAAATGAAAACATTAAATTCAGGTGTTTTTATTTTCATAAAATGTTTTATATATTTTTTAAACAAACATTTTATAAAAGTTAATGAATGAATTGTGAGTGTGCAACGTGCCGTTGTGTTCACTTTGTGAAGCTGTACAGAAAAATAATTGAGTTAAAACAACACAAACACTGATACACAACATATTCTTTATTGTTGTTACTGATAAATCTGACAAAATAAAAACATGGAAAAAGAAACCACAGTTTATGTACAGATTAGTTTCTATATTTTCTCTGTAGTGTCACTGTACACATCAACAATAACACTTTTATTTACACTTCAGCCTTTGGCCAATAAAGACGACAAAATAAAATCAGCTGCCAACGTCACGTCTGGTTTCCATGGTAACGGTTTTATCATCAGAGTGTTGAATGCTAAAGGAGATGAAGAATAAATG
>CM048044.1:167500-187500 GCA_026259375.1 Verasper variegatus | reverse complement strand
CGACCGTCAGTCCGGCCAGTTCTCCCAGTCCCAGCTCGTTAGAAACCGCCTCGTCCACTCGGCCCAGGATGAGCGGTTTCCCAGACGACGGCAGGTACGTCATCGTCTCTATGAACACAAGGTGGGTCCACCTGGTTAGAAACACTTCAACGTCTCTGTTAACATTTCCTCTGAGTTTCACTTTCTCATGTATGGACCAATGAGGAGGAGGGAAGGTTACCGTCGTCGGGGCGTCCCGCTTCCTGCTCACTGGTGAGTCTGGGTACACTGGGCCGTGATGGTGGCGTCACAGGAGGCTGCATCGAGGGAAGTTCCTCCGCATCACGCAGGTTAGCCAGCATGTCCTGAAGCTTCGACCGGTTTGGTCCTGGAGGAAAGAGGAGGAAAAGACAGGGGAAGAAGAGGAGGAGGAAGAAGAGGGAAACCAAATCAAAAGGAAGGAAGAGGAACCATGTTTGGGCCAGAGACGAAAACTTTAGACATCAGGAAAACGAAGGTAAAGAAATGAAGAAGATCTGGTGACAGCTGTTCTGAAGACGCTTGAGCAGAAGAGATGAAGGAAAGTAAAACGAAAACAGAAAGAAGAAGAAATCTGCACGACGACGAGTGAGGAGGTGAAATGCAGCAGCTGCTGATTGGTTCATCACAGTCCGTGCCCCCCGGTGGTATTCACAACCTCTGTGGTCATGACGGCCATTTCTGCCATACTGTGGTTCCTCTTCAAAACAAAACTGCTTCCATTTGTTTTATTTATGATCTCAGAGAATATTCAGACTTTTTACTTGTTAATTTATGACTTTAATCTTTGAGGGTTTTTTTCTTGAGCACCTGAGACTATTTCTCTCAGAACATTTCTGCTCGTCCCGACTCTGATACGTTGTTGTTGTATCCGTGTCTCACTTATCGTGACTATTAAAACAGCTGTAATCCTTCGTCCATCAGCGTTACTGGATCAAGCAGCAGGTTGTTTTAGATTTTCCTGCATCGTCTGTTCGTCGTCTTGTGCCTTGATCTAAAAATGCTTTTTAACTCAACCTGACAATGAGCTGAACGTTCGCCTGGTTTTTCAGTGTCAGAGCAGGTCGGTGTGACGGCGGCGTCGGCCCTGACACACGGAGGAAACAGAACGACAGCAGATACATAAAGATCAAGATGAAGAAGCGATGAAGCATAGGCTGCTACAGAACTTACTCTTTACTCCTTTCTTCCCCTTTCGCTCCTTCTTGTACTGCTCCTTCAGCTGCGCTATCAGTCCCTGGTCCACGTCCCACGACAGCTCACCCAGAGGAGACTCTTCCTTCTCTGCAGGACAGGAGGAGGAGGAGGAGGAGGATGAAGAGGGGTTTTGTACTTTTGTAGTTTGTGACTCATCTGATTTGGAGATGAAAATGAAAAAGAAACTTGTGTATAAGTGAAATCACTTTCGAAGCCGCCTTATGGGGGCGTGACACACATTCTGTGCTATTGGCTGCTGTAAACGCCAATCAATACCCACGATGCTAGTTTGTGAGCACAGCTCGTTCAGGAAACTGTTTCCAGATGAAAGAGACAAAGAAAACAGCAGAGTTCTTGGTCTCTGGCGAGATGAGGAGTGAAAGTTAGGAGTCCTGCTGCTGAGTCAGCACTAAACGATCTGGACTGTGAAGAGCTGAGTCATGATGTGCGTGGGGCAGCGTTTTTGTCTTCGGACAGATGACTCTGAATGCGTTGCTAAGTAACAGTAGGAAACAGGGGTGTTCTGGGTAAAGCGCGGAGGAGGCCACGTCACCAGCAGGGAACTGTATTTTGTAGAGAGTTGTATAAATAGAGTAAGTGGTCAGTGCAGGGGCGAAGTCTTCAGCTGGTTTTTAAATCAGATTAAACTTTAAGCGTAAGTTTGCAGTCACAGATGTTGATCGACTCCTTTATTAGTTATTATTCGGTCCACACTAACACCTGAAAACGTCACATGACCACGACGACGAGGTGGAACGGTTACTGACAGGAAGTGTTAGCGACGCTTTGTGTTCACCGCTGGTAGTCGAGTCATGTGACTAAGGACCAATCAGGAAGAGAAAGTCATCGTTTACTAAAGTCTCAGTTTCTGAGACAGAGTTTTCACACAAAAATGAGATCTGCAGCGTTTACACCAGTCTCTGATGTAACCATGGCAACAGTGATGAGTTTGTGGAGAAGTGTAGTAGTGTGGGTGGAGCCTGAATCAATCAGCGACATTATCGACCATACCCTCTTACCCCACTCTCCGCTGTCCTCGCCACACCTGGACTCAGGTGACCCGTCCAGCTCGTCTGGACTGGCCAAGAAGTCGAAACCCTTCAGCGCCTCCTCTGTGTCACGGTCGTCGCTGAGGTCAGAGGTCGTGGAGGACGGAGTTGACGACGGTTTCTTCTTCACTATCTGGTAAAAGTTACAAATCGATGAAACTGTGGCACTGACAAAGTTCAAAAGAGACTGAGCAGCTGAACTCTTTGACCTTTGACCTCCACATCCTAACCAGGTTGTCTTTGAGTCCAACTGAATGTTTGGACCAAATATGAAGAAATTCTGTCGGGATGTTTCTGAGATATCGTGTTCACAAGATTGAGACAGACGGACAACCTGAAAACACGATGTCTCCAGCCACTAGGTGTCGCCAGAGAACATGCATTAAAATGCAGCTTGTTGATGTGTGTGTGTGTGTGTGTGTGTGTGTGTGTGTGTGTGTGTGTGTGTGTGTGTGTGTGTGTGTGTGTGTGTGTGTGTGTGTGTGTGTGTGTGTGTGTGTGTGTGTGTGTGTGTGTGTGTGTGTGTGTGTGTGTGTGTGTGTGTGTGTGTGTGTGTGTGTGTGTGTTGTCGCACTGTAGCCAGGTCCAGGATGGTTTTGTCTCTCCCTTCACTGTCCTCCTCCTCGTCCTCGTCGCTGAACTCTGCCGCGGCGCTCTCTATGAACTTGAACGCCTCCAACACGGTGGCTGAGTCCGACATGTCGGGTTTACTGTCGGGAAAACGGTGACATGGGAAATTACATCTGAAGTGAAAACATGGAGCAGGTGAGAAACAACAACTGTTTATCTACAACAGAGTTTACAGAAGAAAAATGGTTTGTTTCAGTGTTTGAATAAAGTTTATTTCTGTGGGTCACATGGTACCTGACCATGCCGCTGTCCTTCAGTGAAGACGCTTCGGTGCCATTGACCATGGGTTCAGTTTTCTTCTCTGAGGGTTTCTCTGTGGAGTCTCGGGTCAGACCGAGCAGCGCTCTCACTCGCTGAGACTTCACATCCAGGACAGTGTCGGTGTATCCCACCTCCTGCAGGTACCTGGGGGGGGGGGGCAGGACACAGGAAGTGGGTCAGTGTGGACGTCGTACTGCTCTACAGGCTCCGCCCCTCGCTTGAATGTCCACCACATGTTTCTGTTGTTGTGAACGAGTCGGACCCGACAACCTGCTGCTAACTACAGAAAACGTTTGATTCCTTGTGTGAAGACATCGTCCATTTCATCACAAACATTCATCTTTTCCTAAATTCAACCAACTGAATATGATCAAAATAAAGACCTGAAGACAGTCGGTTAATAAATCGATCCTCATTTGGACCCATTTTATCAACCAACTGATAAATGGGTCGAGCTCTGGTACGTAAAGTACGTACAGCAAAGTGACAAATAGAGAGAAGGAAAACGACCGTAGCACTGAGCTACTCACCAACACACAGATTCATTAGAGATAGAAGTGTCTCCTCACACACTGTTCACAGAGACAGACACACACACACACAACGTTTAAATCACAGCAGCAGCAAAAGAACCACACATCAACACGTTAATAACACGTTAATAACACGCCTTGGTATGTTCGCAGCTGTAGCTCAGAAATGAACCAACATTCTATCATTTACACTCAGAAACATGAGAATAACCCTATCATTTAAAATCTGATGTGAACTGAAGTTTAAACTCTACGATACCTTCACCCTGGACGAACACGACACTGTGACCTGACCGCTGCGTTTTATCCTGAGTGGACGAACGAGTATTCTGAACAACATGCAGTGTTTGTTCCCAGAGAGAGAGAGAGAGAGAGGTCAGCCTCCCTCCATCTGTACCAGCCTCTCCGATCGCAGGAGGCCTCCACACAATCCTCCATTCACACACACACTGACACACACACACACACTGTGTAAACTCACTGTCTGAGCAGCTGGCGTCCTTGTTTCCAGCTGAGCTGATGGCTGCTGTTTGGAGAACTGGGAGCTTCACTCTCGTTCCCCTCATCTGACACAGAGACACACAAACACACAATCACAAACATGTTTCTATACAAACATGAATTCCCAGAGCGACTCTCCTCTCAGCTGTGCACATCATGTCCACAGGGAGGCGTCCAAGAGGCACCCTGCTGAGACGAGGCAGATCTGAGGTCATTTCTACACCTGTATCAGTAAATAAAGATGGACGACATGACCGCTCCCGAAGTAAATCTTAAGCAGGTCGTTCGCCCCCTTGTGGCTAGCAGCAGTATATACCCCTCCTCCATGTTAGCAGATGGGACATGGACCAATCTAAAAAATGTTAAATGAATGTTTGTCAAAGATGGTTTCAAACAGAAACACATCATGATCATGTCTGTGAAAGACTCATATCAGCTGATTTTTATCAACCAACTGATAAACAGCTCGAGCTTTAGTGTTTGCTTTTGATTCAATAAAATCCTGAAGGTCTTTAAGTTTCTTAAATGACTGATATGATGAATAAAAGTAAGAGAAAGGATGTGGCATGAAGCGATCGGCGAGAGAGAAGACGTCAGTGTCAAACACACAAACCCACAACCTCTGACAAGACATGTGACCACTGGCCAATCAGAGACAGACAGGTGAGTCTTACCTGAGTCGTAACTCGGAGCTTTGATCTCCCCCTGGTTCAGTTCTGTTCCATATTTCAGTTTATGGTATTTAGCCCTGAGGACACACACACACACACACACACACACACACACACACACACACACACACACACACACACACACACACACACACACACACACACACACACACACACACACACACACACACACACACACACTCTGTTGTTTTATTTCAAACATTGTTCTGATCTATATTTCTTTAAATTATGATTTTACATTAATGAGTAAGAGACAATGTCTGAAGTATCTTGTATATAAGCACAATGACTGAAGGTTGTGTGCTCCACACTCACCGCTCCTGTTTGAGTGCGTACTCCAGCATCTTGATCCGTCTCACCAGGTCTTTCTTCAGGTTCTCCTGACCCCGCCTCTCCCCCTGCAGGAAGGCGATCTGAGCCTGGAGGAAACAGACGAAGCAGCAGAAAGTTCATTAATCATTAATAAACATAACTTCTCCCTTTAATCTTTTAACCTTTTACAGAGGGCACAATGAAGCAACAGCGTAAAATGCAAAAAAGGGTTGAGATGTTTTAATGAGAAGTTAAACGTTTTCAGATTGTTATGAACGTGTAACTGAGACAGTCTGCGTAACTGCCTTATCATTTTCAGGATGTTTTATTTAAAAAAGTTCCTTCTGCTGTGGTCACTTAAGATTTATCAGATTAAGATAAGATTCCCGACATGCCTGGGAGGAGAAAGGTTTCGTCGCCAGGATCAGAAAAGCCTTTGATACTGCTGAAAATGACGGGTCTACAATTTATGACCCTAAGAATCTAAATCCGTCTCCAAAGGGTCAGCAGGTATCCACGCCATGGCAGCAATCAACAAGTCAATGGGGCCCAAAGCCTCCTGGGAAATTGGACAGTGTGAATGACCAGTGTGGAGGACTGATGGGAGACTTGTGACCGACTAACGCCGCTCTCCGTCTGATCCGTCTTAACGTCTCCTCTCAGACACAGCGCTGGGTGGAACATGAGGCAGAAGCTCGGCGCTGTGGGAACAGACGACATGTGACCAACCAAGGTCAAGGTGAAATGATGTGAGAAGAGAAGGCGTCAGGTCGTGAACCAGCAGACAGGTCAAAGGTCATTGTTTCAGACTGAACCCTGTGTCGGCTCTGAGTTTGTTTCCCTGTGTGTTTGAGCGGACGACTACGTGCAGGTGCAGATGTTACCTGAATGAATGAACATCTGTATTCACTGACTTCTCCTCTGACGCTAGTTCCTGTGGCCTCTCACTTTAAAAACCAGGTCAGCAGAATTTATCGTTCAATTATTTTTAAAATCAGAAAAAGTTTTCAGACAGAATCCAGCTACGACGCTGCGTGTGCGACTGTCTCATAATGATGGGAACATTTTAACGTCTATGCCTCTTGGTGACATAAAGACGATGTCAGAGGACCGATGATGTCAGATGTGAAGGAGGCGGAGCACTGATGTGTTGCTGTGTGTGACGTTTCAGAAAGAGTTTGTGAAAGTTCTGACACTGGTTCACAAGTCGGAATTGTTCAGTGTGTGCGCAGAGGATGAGAGCTTCCAGGCCATTTAACACACTCATGGACTGGACTGCATGTTCTCACTCACACAGACACACACACACACAGACACACACACACACACACACACAGACACACACACACACACACACAGACACACACACACACACACACACACACACACAGACACACAGACACACAGACACACACACAGACACACACACACACACACACACAAAGTGGGTCGCTCCACACTCGAGGCTACTGCATGTGCACTTCACAGCGGTGAGACCAGGCCTCCGTCACAGGATGAACCCGCTCACACTGAACCCAAAGTCCTGGTGAAGACGTGATTAAACATCTGTGCTGTTTGATTTCATCATCAACAGCTGCTGTTGTGTTCGAGGATAATCCAACATCTGAGGTTCACAAAGTAGAAGCGGAGCAGAAGGAAATTATTATTATTGAATGTAGTTTTACATTGTTCCTTATAGCTCGTGTTCTGGATTCCTGATCCTTTATTGAACATGAAAAAAAAAGTTAAACTCTGTGTGTCTGAGCTTAATCGAGATCCACAAACAATTTTCTTCCATTATTGATACTAAGCCAAATATTTATTACAACAACAGCGTCCTCTGGTTCCTTATTTCACCCAAAATCCAGTGATATCCCGTTTTCAATCAAATACCTCCCTCACTCGGAGCCTCTATACTGATTTATTCACGATTTCTATACATAAACTAAAAATGAAACATCCTCTGACATCAAACTGCTTCATCCTGACTGGTTCAGTGTCTCTGTCTCTGTTGTCCGTCCACTATGGATCAAGAGCTCGTGCCGCGGTGCCTGAGGGTGACGGTGACCTCTGTGGGATGGGTGATGTCTAACCAGAGGTCACATGGAAACACCTAGAGACATTTATGATGTCATCATAGAAGACACCTGTCTTCTTTGTAATGTCCAGCAGGGGGCCACTCCACTGGTAGTTTCTATAGAAGTCTGTGAGAAAAACACACTACTTCTCACTTTGTCATCAGTAAAGTCTTCAAACTCGGTTGTTCAGTAACATGTTGGTAGCTCTGAACACAGCGTCGCAGGTTGATCTATAGAAAGTGAACATTTCACCCTGATAATCGTTTTTGTGTTCAGCTTCGCTCACCGAGCGTCCATCTGCTCACAGCGCGACCTTACTTTGTTTTCTTTAGGATATCGGGGATTACAAGAAGATTAAATTGTGTCAGCTGTCCTCGGTACAGGAAACACCACACAGACTCAACTCAAATTACACACAGCTCCCATCGTGCGGCCCCCACATGACGACTGTCTGAATTATCCTGGTGTTGAGCAGCATCAAAACTTCTCTAAAAAACATATATTATTTCTGTATAACATCAAAATCCAGCACCTCCTCCCCTGACAAGCTGCTGCAGCTCCTCACCTAAGAGATTGTGGCGGGGGAGGACACACAGCTGACAACAAATCAATGACTAATTTCATCTCCAAAAACCTGACAGGCTGCAGTGTTAAAGAGGGTTTAGTGTCTCTGTTGAGTGACAGCTGATCTCCAGTTCTGAGACATGCTGGTTACCAGCTTGAAAAATAGACTCACTCTGAACTGACAGTGAGCGTCTTTTAAAAAACGTATGGATACGGAAGAACCAGACAAAACGGAGCAGTACCACTGGAAGTCATGAGGTACCGTGGAGCTGAGAAACACGACAGGACACGAGGAAGACTTTAACAATGGTAGAACGTTTTGATGAGACTTTTGCCGCGGCAGCACGCCAGATCCAAAGTGAGACGGTCACCAGCTTGTTCGTCAAACATCAGGATCACACAACAACAGCGTGAAGTTCACAGTGAAGGATCAGCTGTTTCAAACAAGTTTCAAGTCTCTGGAAGTTGTCCTTCATGGACGTGAACTGAAACCAAAAGCTTCCTGGACTGAACGACATCAGTGGTCTTTTAAAACACCTTTACAACTATGGCTGAAGTTAAGAGGTCAATTATCATCTGAGCCTTATTTAAACACCATCAATGCCCCACCACAAAAATCCCCCTGTATACCCGATGACTGTGTGTGACCTAAATAAATCTACAATCCCAATGTCTTCTCAAACAAGATCATGATCTGTGGCTTCTTTTGACCTGAATAAGACCCAACAACACTTTGGGAAGCTTCCGTGTTCCACTGCTTAGAGAAAGGGTGATACCCAGTCTGACTGTGCAAGGTTGTTATTTATGGACTGAGGCCTGCACCTCCTCGGGGACCATATGGGCGGGTCGAGCACTGAGCCGCAGTAAGAGACAGTGATTTATGAGGTAAACACGAGAGTGTGTCCTCATATCTGCTCCCAAGACAAAACAGCGGCTGAAGTTAAAAGGAACAAAGGAGGTGGTGAGGAACATGCTTTTCTACAGTGTTAAAGAACTAAGGGGGCGAGTACAGTCAAAGTATAAGTGAAGTCAAACAAAGTATTATATGAAAGACACTGTTCATTTAGAGAAGCATCAGCGTCTTAAACCCCACGATGTCCACAGAATGCACCATATCCTCAGACAGATGCGTGTCGCCTCCTCTTTACAGCGTTTACTGTTTTTATCGTTACGATGCTCTGATGTTAGTTGTGTGAACGTTACTCAGCCGTCACTGTTCAGTTCACATACACGTCAACACAGGTGTTACTCAGGTGTCTCTGCATCACCTTTAATTGGTGCAAAATGCTTCTGCAAGGATTATTACTGGACTACGTGTCCATATAACAGATTCTAGCCTCGCTGCCTCGTTTGTTCTCACATTGGTTTAAAAAATGTTTTGATTTTGAATTAATATCAGGGATTGACCGACTCCCTACGAGCTCCATCTTCGCTCAGCGGACACTCGTCTCCTGTTCCCAGAGCCCGACTGGTGACTGAAGAATGAACCAACCAGCTGAGATCACAAATACAACGTGTTACTGCTTTTAAATCACTTCTCAAAATGATCTTTTTCCAAAAAGCTTTTATCTCTGGGGGAATTTTGATCAATAGTTTTTCTATTTATTGTTGTTTTATCTTTTTTAGATAAGCATTTTGTAACTTAATTAAAAAAGGGCTTTATGAATAAAGATTAGCATATTATTATGTGACTTTTAATAAAAAGATACACCATTAAACGCTTGATTACTGACTTAATAATAGGTTTAACTTGAATGAAAAACTTAACTCAAACCAGAGTAAGTGGGAGTTCACTGAATTTCAACGTGCGACTGTTATAATTCAATATATTATGATCATTATCTCTTCTGATAACGATCCTCATTAACTGGGTCTGGAACCAGCACATAACAAGTCAGTCTCTCTCTCTGTTGGGTTTTCTGCCACCTAAATTCCACTTACTGTGTGTGTGTGTGGTGTATTGTGTACTGGGTAGGGTGTGTTCTATCAACACTTCCTGGTAATCCTCAGCCTCACACTCCGTCACAGTCTTTCACCTCCAAAAGGTCAAAGGTTATGAAAGATGCAGCTTTGTACACCACTGCTTTCTCCTGGAAGCAGGAACCTTAAGAACTCTCTGATTCTTCAGCTCAGGAACCAGGGTCTCATTTAAGTTTTTCTCGTGCATGGGAACAATTTAGAGTTTAAATATTACCAGCACGACATCCGATCTGAGAAATGATTATTTAAAAAACACTTGGATCTCATTGGAAAAAAGCTTCTACGTGTCAGGAATGTGGCGACATTTGACCTTCAGCGATATAACCACATATTCTTTCTTCCATTCATCAGTATTGGCTCGGGAACCCCACCATCGGTCTGGCTGCATTGTCAGCTGCATCCTGTCCCGGTTCGTGTCAGGCCGAGGGCAGAGTGTGTTCATGTCGGGGAAGTCTTGGCTAAAAGCCTGGTTAAACAAAGCCTGGTTACAGCACTGAGGCGCGGCTCGGAGTGGCCCCGTCTGAAAAACAAGCAGGTGTGCATGCCATTCCTTATAGGGCAGCTTTACACAGATTCACAGGCAAAAAGAAAAGAAAGACGAGTTACAGAAACCTGGGCCTCGTCCTCGTTGTTGTACAAAGAGAAAGAAGAAACCTCATCAAGGCGTTATCAGGACTTCAGTGCCGGTACAAAGAGCTGGAGCTCTGTGTGAGACGTGATGCTGACTAAAACATAATCGTTCGATTAATGGATAAAAAAAGCAATCGATAGGTGCAGCCCTAATGCTGACGACTGAATCTACGGATTCATCACAACAAAACAACGTTCACCTCAACCACACAACAGACTGACTCATTCACTGTGTGTTGTTACAGCTGAAGTTCTCAAATCAGCATCTCACTATCCTGATTGGCTGCTTCGACCCATCAGGCCGTAAACCAATCATGAAACACAATACAGACAACTAAAATCTACGACATCTGATCTTGGCCGACGTCGTAGCACGGTTAGCTTGAGCCACCAGCTGCCTTGCATTCACTGAACCTGGAATAATCAACCTCTCCTCCATTCTGACGTCTGATATCTGACAGGAACTGGATTTGGATGAATGTGATTTGACGCCTTGAAAATTTGTACTTTTCTCAGTTTAAGCCAAACACGATGCAGTTCAGCAACATATGATGTCATCAGAGTGAGTGAGCGGCGTTTACCTCCAACACGGTTTAACGTGTGTGTGTTTGTGCATGAGCCGTACATAACAAGGTGTGGAGGAATGTGAACGTGTCAAACTGCACACACACACACACACACACACACACACACACACACACACACACACACACACACACACACACACACACACACACACACACACACACACACACACACACACACACACACACACAGGAAAGAGCAGGAGAATCAGTCTCGCTCCAGCAGACATCTCTCACTTTCTGACCAGCTTTTATTTCTTCTCATGTCTTATTATCACACTGTCAATCACATGTGAAGCACTTTGAACTGCACTAAAGTTGCTACATAAACAAAGTTTGATTAATTGATGTATTACACCAAATATTTGTGCACATTTTGTATTTCTAAACGCCGTCCTGCTAAAACTCTGACAAGAGGTTTTCATTGGTCCAACCACACGCTCACATCAGCGGAGGCTCTGGTCCACACCGGCTTCAGGACAGTTACAGACCAGAGGAAACTTCAGGGTGAAAATGAGCAGAACTGGAAGAAAGTGATGAGCGAGGAGATCGAAGGTCGACTGAGAGTCAATCTGGAGCCGGATAGGATGAAGCGTCATGGGGCAAACGTCCAAAACCTGTCTGAGACCCTGCTTCATGAAACCTCAAGCTTCTGTGTGTGGTTACTGAGGGAAATCCTCCGTTTGAATTCAGATCTAATAAGTAACAAACCTCCTCGACCGGACGGCGCCAAACAGCTGCATCAGCAAAACCAGAACATCTCTAGAAGTTCTCTAGAAGAGCTCACACCTCCACCCACAGTCCTTCAAATGCATCTGGACCAAACCTCCTCTAGATGTGTCGGATGTTTTATCAAGAATTATTCATGTTGAGAAACGTTTGATGTCACAATGTTAAAGAAAGACATAAAAAACTCAAATGTAACGAGTTCTTCTCAAAGCCATGAAACATGTTTACTGGAAATCGGACCCGTAGTTTTCATGTGATGCTGCTGACAAACCAACCAACACACGGAAAGGGGTGAAAATATCTTTGTTGTTGTCTGGACGACATGACAGCTCCTTAAAAGTGAAGCCAAATCCTCTCTCTCGCCCCCTGGTGTCTGGCTGCTGTATAGGTTATAAACCTCCATTTTATCAGATGGGACACGGACCAAACTAAAAACTAAAGGTAGACGTTAAGTAAATGTTCGTCAAAGATGGTTTCTGTCATTTCAGGTCGTTCTTCTCTCGCTGATGTTTGGTCAAGTGGAAGAAGGACGAGCGGCAAACCTCCTTCTGAGCTGCAGCGATGAGTGTAACCCTCACAAAGCTCACACATCACCCCCCATCCTCCTCCAGGCTAAAAACCGAATAAAAACTGCAGGACGCCGCCTGCAGGATGCCGCCACACAGCACGACGCCACGCAGGACGCCACGCAGCATGACGCCACGCAGCATGATGGCGCCACGCAGGACGCCGCCACGCAGGACGCCGCCGTGTGTCATCATGAACACACAGCGAGTCACCCATCTGACCAATCACACCATTGGTCAGATGGGTCTTTACAGCTGACATTGTTTACATTTGTCTTTGATATGACATGTGGGACATGTAGGACAGACATGAACCCTCCTGGTGTCACACCATCTGTTTATTAATGATAACTAAATGTATTTGATCAAACAACAAGTCGACTTTTAATCAAACGTGTTGTATCGTAAAAAGTCTTCATTAAATAAAATGTTTTATTATTATTATAATAAGTCCAGATATTCAAGAACAAACTGGACTGGTTCAACCACACACACCCACACCCACACCCACACACACACACACACACACACACACACACACGTGAATTATAGCATGAATGAAATAATCGAGTTCAGATTGATCCAGACTACATGTAAATATCGGGACATTCGGACTCTTCCTGTTCGACGCGGACACACAAACAGCAGGAACATTATTTAAAACTTGTTCTGGATTCAGATGAACTCGCTCTGTGATTCGGCTTTGAACTGATGGAGCTAATGAGCCTGTGTCGCAGCAGAACTTCGCTGTGAATGTGCGTCATTCAGTGTGAACACAACAGCTCCACAGGCAGCGTCAAACCGAGAGAAGCGTCCAGAAAAGTAGAATAATGTCCCGAAGTCTGGATGTTCACTGACCCACAGCAAGGCCGAATTTATCTTCGGGTCTTTAACACTCAAAATAAATAACGAGTCTTTATTTATCCTCAAAATAAATCCACCGATCAGCGTTGACGCCATTAATCTCCTCATTCTTGAACGCGCTTTGGCTCAACGTTCTCCGCGTTCAGCGAAGCGGAGCTAGCGAAACCTTGTCCGACAATGGAGCGTGAGTGTCGGTCGCTTACCTGCAGCTCTGCCCGCTCCACCTCCCACTGCGCCCGCTGCACCTCCACACGGGCCCACTCGTGCTGGAGGAAGTGGAGAATCCCCGGGACGCTGTAGTGAGCCCGGGCCGCTTCTCCGACACCGTCACCGGGCTGCGGAGCTCTGACACCGCCGGGCAGACCCGGGCTGTTGTTGCCGCCGAAGAAGACACCGGGGCCCGCCTGCTCGTCCATGGCCGGGCCGGGAGAGGTGGCTCCGCTTCGGTTCTCTCAACCGCTTCAGTGAAACCTCCTCAGGCGGGAAGAGTCGTCCATGAACGGTCCAATAGACGGAGCTCCGGTCTGAACCTGGAGCTGCCAGAGCACCGGAGAACCGGAGAGACACCGGAAACACCGGGACTTCCGCCCCGGACCTTCAGACTAAAACATTCTCTCATAAATAAGAAATCTGTTATTATTATTTGTATCCATCATAAGAACTAATTAACATTATGTAAACTAGTTAACACTTTATAAACTAATTTACACACTATACAAACGATATAAGATAAAGAGGATCAGTGACTGTATATAAAGACCATCAGTGACTGTATATAAAGACGATCAGTGACTGTATATAAAGACGATCAGTGACTGTATATAAAGACGATCACTGACTGTATATAAAGACGATCAGTGACTGTATATAAAGACGATCAGTGACTGTATATAAAGACGATCACTGACTGTATATAAAGACGATCACTGACTGTATATAAAGACGATCAGTGACTGTATATAAAGACGATCAGTGACTGTATATAAAGACGATCAGTGACTGTATATAAAGAGGATCAGTGACTGTATATAAAGACGATCAGTGACTGTATATAAAGACGATCAGTGACTGTATATAAAGACCATCAGTGACTGTATATAAAGATGATCACTGACTGTATATAAAGACGATCAGTGACTGTATATAAAGACCATCAGTGACTGTATATAAAGACGATCAGTGACTGTATATAAAGACGATCAGTGACTGTATATAAAGACGATCAGTGACTGTATATAAAGACCATCAGTGACTGTATATAAAGATGATCAGTGACTGTATATAAAGACGATCAGTGACTGTATATAAAGACGATCAGTGACTGTATATAAAGAGGATCAGTGACTGTATATAAAGAGGATCAGTGACTGTATATAAAGACGATCAGTGACTGTATATAAAGACGATCAGTGACTGTATATAAAGACCATCAGTGACTGTATATAAAGATGATCACTGACTGTATATAAAGACGATCAGTGACTGTATATAAAGACGATCAGTGACTGTATATAAAGAGGATCAGTGACTGTATATAAAGACCATCAGTGACTGTATATAAAGACGATCAGTGACTGTATATAAAGACGATCAGTGACTGTATATAAAGACGATCAGTGACTGTATATAAAGACCATCAGTGACTGTATATAAAGACGATCAGTGACTGTATATAAAGACGATCAGTGACTGTATATAAAGACGATCAGTGACTGTATATAAAGACGATCAGTGACTGTATATAAAGACGATCAGTGACTGTATATAAAGACGATCAGTGACTGTATATAAAGACGATCAGTGACTGTATATAAAGACGATCAGTGACTGTATATAAAGACGATCAGTGACTGTATATAAAGACGATCAGTGACTGTATATAAAGAGGATCAGTGACTGTATATAAAGATGATCAGTGACTGTATATAAAGAGGATCAGTGACTGTATATAAAGACGATCAGTGACTGTATATAAAGAGGATCAGTGACTGTATATAAAGACGATCAGTGACTGTATATAAAGACGATCAGTGACTGTATATAAAGAGGATCAGTGACTGTATATAAAGACCATCAGTGACTGTATATAAAGACGATCAGTGACTGTATATAAAGACGATCAGTGACTGTATATAAAGACGATCAGTGACTGTATATAAAGACCATCAGTGACTGTATATAAAGACGATCAGTGACTGTATATAAAGATATATAATTTTGTTCATATCAGTATATTTGTGTTTATAGAAACTCCTCCTCTAACATTATTAAACAGATGATTGACGTTGTTCCTGCTCCACGTGTTAATCAGCTGATCATGTACAGCTGCTCCTCCTCCTCCTCCTCCTCGTGTATATAACAGCAGAGCGCGAGCAGCTGCTTCCATCACACACGCACGGACTCACACGCACGATGCCTCCGTTAGAAAAGCCTCAGCTGCAGAACAAACCGTTCAAACTGCGGAAGAGCTTCGGTAAAAGTCTCTAAAAAACCTTTTCATCACCTGATCCACTGACATGAAGTGACCACGTGTGTTGTTCTCTCCGCAGCCACCAGGAGGCAGGAGGTGGCGGGAATCAGAGCCAAGTTCCCCAATAAGATCCCGGTGAGTCTGAGCTGATCAAACAATTACACAAGTTATAGACACGTGTCGACGTTAACGTGTCTCTCCTCTGACTAACCTCTGCTGTCAGGGTGACCCCGGGGAGTCTGCACTGATCAATTAGGTTAAGTTATAAAGTGTGTTAATGTGTTGACATGTTGACGTGTTGGTGTTAATGTGTTGACGTTGATAAGGTGTCCCTCCTCTGACTAACCTCTGCTGTCAGGTCATCATCGAGCGGTTCGACAGAGAGAAGTTTCTTCCTCCTCTGGATAAAACCAAGTTCCTGGTTCCACACGAGCTCAGCATGACGCAGTTCATCACCATCATCAGGTACCACTCTCAGCGTGTGCGTGATGAATGTAAATCATAAAATGCTAAGGTCAGAGATGAGTTGTAAATAATTTAAAGGGTTAGTTCACAGAAATGTATCGTGACTATCTCCTCAGCAGTATGATGATGATGATGATGATGGGGGGGGGGGGGGGTCAAGTCCAATGGAAGTAAATGTGACTGACTCTTCTGTTAACAAGGTGGGGTTTATATACATGTCACTGCTGATTGGACAACACCTCAGACACACCCACCAAACAGGAAACAAGCCCGAAGCTCATCGACCATGTATAGAGGAGCATCATCTGTTACCATGGTGATATACACTGACAACTCCAGTTAAATCTGACGTTGGCTGGATAACTCCACTTCATTAAACTTTAACTTCTCAATAAGAATATTTTCTCTATGAGCACATTGTTCTGTTTGTGTTAAACACTAACCCCAATTTCAAATATTTGAACTAATAATTAGTTGGTTTATACATTTAACACATTTAATACTTCACAAGTTTCTCCAACCAACAAGTGACAATGAATCAAAATTGTAAAAGTACGAAATTTGATTTGTTGAGATAAGAAAAACGTACGACTTAAATGTGCGTTCATAGATGTATATAAAGTGCATTTCCCATAATGATTATTAAAACTTTAATTTTATTTTTAGTTCTCCAATGCTGCATTGACGGATGTCAAACACTGAAACTGAGTTCACACTTTATTAATAATTCTCTGCAGTTGAGCTTCTCGCTTGTATAAAACATATTGGCCATGTTTCTCTATGGTAAACTGGTCATTGAAGACTTGTCATGGGCACAACATTACATTTAGCAGTCGCTGGCAATGAAATGCTCGGGTCACAGGTAATGTGAGCAATGCTCAAAATAATACACAAGCAAAAGGAATATAAAATGTATGGAAAAAATGAAACCAAAGTATTCAAATATAATAAACTATAGACCCAAAGGAAGTACTGATTTTGTATTCTGCCCCCCCACAGGAACAGGATGGCTCTGCTGCCCACTCAGGCTTTTTACCTGCTCGTCAACAACAGTGGCCTGAGCAGCATGTCGCTCACCATGGCTCAGGTGTACAAAGACCACCAGGATGAGGACGGCTTCCTCTACATGACCTACGCCTCGCAGGAGATGTTTGGACACTGACGGACGGCTCCAGGTTTTATTCTGTGTTAAAGGCTGCCGGCCTCATATCTGCTGTAAATACCCAAAAGATTTTAATTTATTGTAATATTACTGTTCATGATTGTTTGTAGTGTTTTAGCTAAAGTATGTGGCTCCAATAAATCTTAGTTGAAAACTGAGTCTGGTTCATCTGATCAGTTTGTTTCCACAAAATAAAAGCTGAGCTTGTGATTTCCAGCTTTCAACAATTGAATTAATACAAATGTGGAAAATTTTCATGCAAACAAATTTGCGTACATGAAACACTTTTATACCTACATCAAGACTGGGCCTGAAAATGTAAACCTCGTATTTGCAGTAGATAAATGTATGTGAATTCAGGTCAGATATAAAGATGAATTAAAGTAACTTACTGGCTATTAGAACTAATATGCACATTACACATGCTGCGTTTTCTAAGCATGATTCTCATTCTTGATATTAACTGATTATATTAAGAGCGCATGACGCTGCCTCTCTTCACCTGGAGTGAAGTTTTAAATCATACTCCCCTGTGACTTCCACCAGGGGGCAGGAGAGATCCACTGAATCTTCTGTCCTCCAGGTGAGTTAAATAAAGTTTAATATTTGACTTGACTTCACCAGGATGAAGGGTGACGTTATTCCAACATGTCTGTTTCTCTGTAGCTCACGTTTCTGTGCAGCTTTTTCAAGTTTGCTCGTCCTGGATTTTAAACTATATTTTAACTTGTGGATGTGTGTGACTGACACGGCTCCATTAGCGCGTGTGTGAGATCAGGACATTTTCACTTGACGTCACTAAAATGTAAACGAGCTAAGTTTCTCACACTGAAACCTTTTTGTTGCTGTGATGAGAAGCTAACGTTAGCGCTGTTAGCAGCAGAGGGTTAACGTCCATGTGGTCACATGTACAGTTTATTTTGACAAACTTAATTTTTATGTTCTACATCAAAACTCTGACAAACTGTTTTATCAGACGTCAGTAAAACTCAGTTTGATTCAGATTTTAATTCTGACAAATTTAATTTGTTCGTTATGATCAAGTCCTAATAACGGAAATCATTAAATTCTAAGGTGAAGACAGGTTTATGTTCGTAGTAACTCTCAAACCAATGTAACGAAGTCACAAAGACGTGTGTGAGCTCATTGGTTTGCACGGCACTGGGGCGTGCTGACCTAAAAACAACCACTAACTGGGGCATGATGGGAAATGCAGAGAAACCGTGGGCGTGGCTGAAGTCTCCTCCTAAAATACACTAGAGGATCATAAACTGACGGCAGCCATGTTGAAGAAGAAGCAGAACTGAGTGGGAACGTTTTAAATGGAAAACAAACGGACTGGCTTCAGTTTTTAAACCATGTCGTCCATGTTTATTCTCTATGAGCTGGACGTTCCTCCTGCAGCTCCGTCTCCTCATCCTGTTTCCTCAGGTTCATCACGTCTGACGACCTTCAACAAACTTCAGCTGCAAAGTCAAAGACTGTGGATTGACAGAACACCATCTGTATATAAATACGAAACAGAAACCATCTTTGACAAACATTTATGTCCCATCTGCTAACATGGAGAAGGAAGGGTTTATGACCTCACCAGATGATTTGGCTTCACTTCAGGTACAGTCTTCGGACCCGCACAGCTCGACCTGTTGAACATGTTTTAGTCTCTGACCTGCTTCCTGGTTTTTACATGTAATTTCAGTTTTTAACTTTTACCTGCAGACGAACTTCCTTCTGTTTAGTTTCAGCTTCAGGGTTGAAGAGCGAAAGGCTGACAGGTTTTGAAACATTTAACTTCATTGTCCGGGAGGTGAAGCGGCACAATCGTGTCATAACCATCCTTCAGTGCATCAGGTATTCTGTCCTCCCTCTTTGTCCCCTCCTGTCTCACCTCTTCCTCCTGTCTGATGGCGAGCTGCACCTGAGCAACAGGATCCCTCTGAGAGAAGGCGGGTCGTCGCTTCACATGGTGTCAGATCTCAGCCATATTGAATCCGAGAGGGATCGGCAGTGTTGGTTTCAGTCCTTCCTTCAATAGCGGAGGGACAATGGGAGCAGGACAGGCGAGAGGCCCCGGGATCGCAGTGGTTACACGAAGGCGAGACAGACGGAGCATTGAAGAGGACGAGACTCCGTCAGGAAGCAGCGGCGTCAGAAGCCTGTGGCTCAGGTTCAGAGAGAGAAGAGAAACGACTGCTGGTCGGTAACAGGAGACACAAAGCTATTGTGGATCGTGCCGCGTCTTTATGGAACAAACTGCTGCAGTGAGTCCGATCACACGACCTCAAAGAAACCTCAAATTGACTTCTGACCGGATTCTGATGACACACAGATGTGGCATAAACACAATCCTGTTCCGAGATTAACGTCCAATCACGGTTTTTAATGGGTTTGATTGACAGACAAGAGAGGAGAAGAAATCGCAGTCTGAAATCGAACATGTTACCAAACGTCAAAATTAATCTATCAGGCAACTTATTTAATTTATTTTCCTTCAACACTATGTTCAGACGTGTAAAAGATAAACGTGTTCTTCCGTTTAAATGTTTGTGTTTACAGGGAACCGGTTCAGAGTCGAGGGAAACCAGCAGAGAAGTGACTTCTTCTTCTTCTCTTCCTGTCATTGTCCTCCTCGGTTAAAAACAGAAACGTGTGAGCGAACAGATGAAGCTGCAGCGGAGCAGCAATGGCAGGAAATCCAGAATAAACAGTGGCTGT
>CM048044.1:67500-162500 GCA_026259375.1 Verasper variegatus | reverse complement strand
TTCCCATCATGCTCCCTTTCTCCCTCATGTGAAAATGCTCAGCTGAACAAACTGACCGGGTCGACCCCCCTGGCCACAAGGTCATGTCCCATCTGAGCGGCCTGGGGGGGGGGGGTCGAGATCCTGTTTGATGTGTGATTACCGGCTCCATTCCACCACCTCCTCTGATTGAGGGAGAGGACGAGCACCTCCTCTGACTGTCCTGTGACACCAGGCTGAACTGTGGGTGGAACAGAAAGTCCTATCATGTTTGGTTCTGTTCAGACGTTTAATGTCTCTGTCTGTCTGTCTGTCTCTCTGTCTGTCTCTCTCTCTCTGTCTGTCTATCTCTGTCTCTCTATCTCTCTCTCTCTGTCTGTCTCTCTCTGTCTGTCTATCTCTCTCTCTGTCTGTCTGTCTCTGTCTGTCTCTCTGTCTACCTCTCTCTCTGTCTATCTCTCTCTCTCTGTCTGTCTGTCTCTGTCTGTCTACCTCTCTGTCTGTCTGTCTGTCTGTCTCTCTATCTCTCTCTCTCTATCTCTCTCTGTCTGTCTCTCTCTGTCTGTCTATCTCTCTCTCTGTCTGTCTGTCTCTGTCTGTCTCTCTGTCTACCTCTCTCTCTGTCTATCTCTCTCTCTCTCTGTCTGTCTGTCTCTGTCTGTCTCTCTGTCTACCTCTCTCTCTGTCTATCTCTCTCTCTGTCTGTCTGTCTCTCTTTGTCTGTCTGTCTCTCTCTGTCTGTCTCTCTCTCTCTCAGATGTCCGACTACACCTTGAATAAAAGTTGAAACTAACAATTTAGTAGCACTTACATGTCTCTTACTTATAGAACTTTGTAGTTTGTCTTTCTTGATTCTTGTTGTTCTGGTTTGTTCCTCATGGTTGATGCACTTATTGTGAGTCGCTTTGGATAAAAGCGTGAACTCAATGAAATGTAATGTGATGTCTATGAGGACAGAATCAGGGTCAATGGGTGAAGGCATGTTAAAGAAAAACATTTTGACCAAATCACATTTGAAAGTTGTCTGTTTGTGATTAGTGAATATGAGTCTACACAAATAAAAAGGTTCATTCTAGCTTTATAAGTTCAAACCTGTGATGGTTTTACTGTGATTTATTAATATCCAGTTTATATTTGTTTTACGTAAAGCACAACATGGGTTACGTTAGCAAACTAAGAGCAAGGGTTAGCTAACGTGTTGTTTGTATGTTTTTCATTTGATCACTTTTATGTAAAGGACTTTAAGCTGCATCTCACATGAAAAATGTGTTATTGTTATTATATTATAATCCTATAATTATTAGACAGCACTGAACACTGTGCTTGGAAACAACGCCTCTGTTTTCCAGACCCCACCTACTCCTTTCATCTTTGGAACTACACTGATTCAGACCGAGGCGGAGTGATACCTCTCCTCCGTACACACAGACGATCTTCGTCAGGCACGCGGAGCATGCGCCCGCGGGCTCGTGGAAGGGCCGGAGCACGAGCCCAGTGACGTCACGGGCTCCGGTCAGAGCGCGCGGGGCTCCGGTGCTGCTGCTCGTTTCTTCCCCGCAGAGACGCGAGGAGTCCCGCTGTGTGGAGACAACATGTCGGCCTCCCGGAGACAGGCGTGTTTCCTGTGCGACCTGCCCCGGATGCCCTGGGCCCTGATCTGGGACTTCACCGAGCCCGTGTGCCGCGGATGCGTCAACTACGAGGGCGCGGACCGGGTCGAGTTCGTCATCGACACCGCCCGGCAGCTGAAGCGGGCTCACGGGCTCCAGGACGGCCGCTCCCCGGGTCCGGGGAAGCTCCAGCACGCCGGGAAGGACATGAACCACTTGGCCGGAGACTCCTGCTCCCGTCCCCCGCAGCCTCTGGACCGCTACCCGCTGTCCGACCGGCCTCCCCGGCTGGGACCGGAGTACCAGGCGGGCAGGCCGGCGAACGGCCTTCCGGTGCCGAACGGGTTTCCCAAACCAGACGAGCCTCCGGAACTGAACCGTCAAAGCCCGAACCCCCGCCGGACCAGCACGGTTCCTCCCAGCCTGGTGCCTCTGGTGAACGGAGCCATTCCCACCGGTCACCCGCTCAACGGCCGCCCGGCTCACATGGCTCTGCCCGGGGCTCTGGTGGCGCAGGGCCCCGGGGAGCACGGGAAGCGCCTGGAGGAGCTGAAAGACAAACACCGGCCCGACATGTCCGACATGACGGACAAGGAGTGGACGGGTAAAGGTAGAACCGTGCGGGACCTGATGGCGCTACACACGTTCGAGAGCCGCCTGAAGAAGGAGCAGGCCGCCATGCAGAGGCTGATGGGATATGAACCCGGGGCCGGAAAGACAGGTACGATGTTTGAGGAATACCGAGCTCACGTAAGAAACGCACGTTAAACCACGTGTCTGCAGCGGACACGCTCATCTCGTGCACGAGGAGGTTTGACAATGGACGGACACGTGTTTAAATTACTGTTTGTTTAGTGTGTGTGTGTGTGTGTGTGTGTGTGTGTGTGTGTGTGTGTGTGTGTGTGTGTGTTGTTCAGAGAGTGTGTGTGTGTGTGTGTGTGTGTGTGTGTGTTGTTCAGAGAGTGTGTGTGTGTTGTTCAGAGAGAGTGTGTGTGTGTGTGTGTTGTTCAGAGAGTGTGTGTGTGTTGTTCACACTGTGTGTGTGTGTGTGTGTGTGTGTGTTGTTCACACTGTGTGTGTGTTGTTCAGAGAGTGTGTGTGTTGTTCAGAGAGTGTGTGTGTGTTGTTCACACTGTGTGTGTGTTGTTCACACTGTGTGTGTGTGTGTGTTGTTCAGAGAGTGTGTGTGTGTTGTTCACACTGTGTGTGTGTGTGTGTGTTGTTCACACTGTGTGTGTGTTGTTCAGAGAGTGTGTGTGTGTTGTTCACACTGTGTGTGTGTTGTTCAGAGAGTGTGTGTGTGTTGTGGTGTAACCCTTCCTCTTCCTCTTCCTCAGACAGGGGGAAGCACCCTCGGAGCATGAAGAGGAAGGCGTCCCCAGAGCCGGACGGTGAAGGCGGCGCCCTCAAGATGAATGGTGGCGAGTCGTGGCTCCCGTCGCACTCTGAGGTCCTGAAGATGCCCCCGGGGTTCTCATCCGCCCCCCCCTCCACCATCTCCCCGCACTCCCGCACCACACCCCCCGAGGCTGCCACAGCGCAGAGCGGTCAGTCCCCCATGGCGGCGCTCATCCTCGCCACTGACAACGCAGGAGGCACAGGCTCACCCAAGGACGCCAACCAGGTACACTCCACTACGGCGAGCGTACGGCGGAACAGTGGCAGCCCCCTGTCACCGTCCTCCCAGAGGAGACTCGCCCAGAGGGAGGGGCCTGTGAGCGCCAACCCTTCTGCTCCACACGGTCCTGGTAGCATGGAGCCCCACGCACTGCTGCCGCACAGCCTTCCGGACTCTTCGGTGGCGCCCGGCAGCGTGCCGCTATGCTGCACCCTGTGCCACGAGCGGCTAGAGGACACCCACTTTGTCCAGTGTCCGTCGGTGCCCTCGCACAAGTTCTGCTTCCCCTGCTCCCGGGAGAGCATCAAGCAGCAGGGCGCCACCGGCGAGGTGTACTGCCCCAGCGGCGAGCGGTGCCCGCTGGTCGGCTCCAATGTAGCCTGGGCCTTCATGCAGGGGGAAATAGCCACCATCTTGGCCGGGGACATAAAAGTAAAAAAGGAGAGGGACCCTTAAAATGTTCACCAGCTGATTTCCTTGAACTTTTCCGTTTTTATAATCTCACTACGGCAACAACAGCAGGACATAAATCCTCCAGCTCTGCAGACGGACATGTACATATTGGACAAAGGGAGGCGTGTACTTCGTAAACATGGCTGTGTCATTTTTAGAGTTTTCTTTTTCAATATGTTGTGTTTCTATATTTTTGAAGATGACGGTATGAACTCGTCGTTCGACCATCACACGTGTTTTCAGTCTGTTGTTACATCTGGAGACAGTCGGACACAGAATGTGACGAATCTCAGCACTTGGCAAAACATGAATAAAGAAGAAAGAAAAATGCTTCTCGATATTTAAATGTTTAAAGAATCTGCCGAATACACAAAGTGTCTCTGCTTTGTTCTCCTCACTCAGAGAGGGAGGAGCTGGAGGAGAAGGAGAGAGGGAGCAGCTGCTTCACATCTAATTCAGTCAGGGGAGGAGGTGGAGGAAGGAGGGGTTGTGTGGTGTCTGCAGAGCCTCCTGTCTCAGCAGATGAAGGGCTAACGATGGTTGCCATGGAAACATGATGCATGTGGTGTTGTTGCCATGGCGTTGGACTGACACCGAGTTGTGTTGGTGACACAAAATGGCTCCTGACAGGACGAGGCTCCTACTTCCTGCTCGACCCTTTCATCTCCACTTTCAGTTTGAACGTGGGATCAAGTGGAAGAAGAAGGATGGGCCCCTCCTTCTGAGTGGGGGGTTAATAAATGCCTTGCTCAGCGGTCACTGAGTCCTAAGTCACTGTCCCCCCCCCCCTTCCTGTTGCTGTCTCCTCCCCCTCTGCTGCAACAACATCTAAGAGTAAATGTAGTAAATTCATGTTTTCAAACTAAAAGCATGTCTTTCAGGGTCAGTGACACCTGCTGTTTGACGCTGGGTGTTTTATTCATGACGTCATGTGACAGGAACCTAACCAATCAGCAAGAGGCTGTGAGCGTCATCGTTTGAAAACTTCTCTGTTTCTGTTCGTCCAGAGTTTTCAGTGTGTGGGTGGAGCCTGAACCTTTTCTGTCACTTTCTGAACATTTACAGATGAAACGTTTTCTCTATAAAAGCTGTGGATGAAAACATTTCATGTGTTAAATAATTAGTGTTTTCTACTGATCACTTTCCTCTTGATTCAGAATCTGACGACAATGTTTAGTATAAAACACAGAAATTCTTTTTGTTCATTGTTGATATTCTACAGAGGATTTATTAGATCACAGTAAAAGTAATTATGCATTAAATGCAGTTAGTTTTCTCTCAGTGAAAATCTGCTGAAATCTCTGAAGTAAAGAGATAAGTTTAAAACATAATATAATTATCTATGAAAAGCTCAGACTCAGGTTGTTTTCAAACTAACGAGTTCAGCAGCTGATGAGTTGAGTGATTCAGAGGCTGTTTGAAGGCTGAGGTGCAGGAACGTGTCCGGGGGCCACCAGGGGCCACCAGGGGGCCACCAGGGGGCCCTTGGAGGGTCCCTATGTAAGATGTTCCTTTTCTCCCCGAGGGAGAGGAACGAGGAGACGGAGCCTCTTCCACCTCCTCCTCACTCTGATGGTATCAGAGGAAACACATCTTGAACTCGTTGGCTGCAGAACAGCAAACAGCTGTTCAACACTGACTTTTACCTGAGTTCACTTCAACATGAAAACTGAGGTGAAGGTTCCTGACAGAAACAGGAGGGAAACATGAAGGTGTGGTGTAGTTGGGCGGTGTCACGTTGGCGTACACCGTGGTGTTCTTGTTGGCGTACACTGTGGCGTACATGGCGTTTCACAGGGTGAAACCCAGCAGCTGCGCTCTATAATTAGCCGTGAGGCTCCTGTGCCATTAATCAGTGAACTCCCAGCATGCCGCACCAAGAAAGGAGCCGTGTTGACTCTTTATCTGGTTTACGCAGCCGAGGCCCAAATATAGCAGCTGCAGCCCAGTTGCCTGGGTATCGCTGCTGGAAGGTAAACAGAGGGGACGCTGGGTTTACTACGTCAGTTAGCTGGCAGGAAGTAAAGGCCGTTGGGGGGGGGGGGGTGTTATACCTGAGAGCAGCAGGTTTAACAGCATCTGTCCCACTTTAATTAATCCCATCATATCAGAGCTGTGACACCAATAACTTTAACAGTTCGCTGACAATAAATGTGTTTTATTGTTTGTCCATCTTTGTGGCTGTTTTGAAATGTTCTATTTAAATGAATATTATTAGAAATACTATTAGAATTGGGTGAAATCCCATGTGAGTGATTCCCTGCAGGATTTCCCCCCCGGCAGCTTCACATGCTCTCGTCTTTTTCCCAAGCTTAAAAAATAGAATCAAAATATCCACTGCTGAGCAGCAGCAACATCTGGTTCTCAGCCACGATTCGTTCTCCCTCCTCCTCCTCCTCCTCCTCCTCCTCCTCCTCCTCGAGGTCGGGGATGGATCCTGTTTTGTGGGGAGAAGAGAAAAGTATCTGGTGTCAGTCACAGCCTCATGGAAAGTTACCCCTGAGGCCAGGATATGTTTAGATGATGGTGGGGGGAGGTTTGAGTCTGGGTGATCGGCCAATAGAAGGGTGGAAACACTACATGCTGTAACAGGGAAAATTTGAATTCCTCTATAATACACAAGTGTTTGATTATATATTGTTTCAGTAGTTATATATTAGCAATAGTTCAAATGACTTTGAAGATGTTTTCAGACCTGAACTGAACCACAGACGTGTTCCTGACGTGTTCCTAACATGTTCCTGACACTTTCCAGACATGTTCCGTGGTATTTTTATTGATAATCACTGATATTGCCTCCTGTGGACTTCAGACGAATCTGAGATGATTTTCAGATGAAAGCGTTTCATGATAATCTGTCCAGTAGTTTTTGTGTAATCGTGCTGACAAAGCAACAAACATACAAACAAATGAGGCAACAACACAAACATCAGCTTTAACCTTTTCTTAATCTGAGTTCAACTACATTAAAAACTTTATGATGTGACAGAGAATCAGAAACAGGAGAAAGTTGTCCTGTTAGTCCAAGAATATGAGACACAACCAGCTGAGTAACACAACATGAAAACTCCACACACTCACCTTGACCCCCGATGAGTTGCTATGGAGACGACAGCTAAGGGAGGCGGGAGTCTATCACTAACATCACGTGTGTGTGTGTGTGTGTGTGTGTGTGTGGCAGCTTTTTCTGGAAACATAAAAGTTATATTTAACATCTGAAGCCCGACACAGTGAAACCCAAAACCTCCAGTACCACACACACACGTTATATATGAATCCAACAAACCTTCAGGCCACGCTGAGGTTTTAAAAACATTTGTTTTCTTTTGTGCAGCTCAGTATCAACACATCCGGTTCATTCAGTCATTTCTATGTGATGAGTCACAGTTGAGGTGCAGAGGTTTTGCAAGATGTGATTTTTCAACATTTCTGATCATGTTTTTTTGCCACTCTTTTCAACCTGGTCAAAACCCAACACACATGTTGTGCGCAAATCTGCTTCTGGCACAACTAAGCCATGCACGTGTTTCCCTGCGGCCCAGAGCACATGAGCCTGTGTGCGTCCAGTGTGTTCAGTGTCGACGTGGTCGAAGCGGCCTGTGCTCATGTAAACCAGACATGAGTCAGGGTTCAGTGCCGCCTTCACCTCTGCAGATACACAACACGCCTCAAGTTACGAGTCGCTCAGTTTAGCTGGAATGATGTCGGGGAACTGGCCGTCGACTGCAGAGGATTTATGGGGAGATGAAACGTTGCTTTGCTCAAGGACGCCTGGCTGGGAGTGACCCTATGACGACCTGAATAAGTGCCAGCGAAACCCAATCAGGAGCGTGGGAACACAACGTGTTGACAAAGCAGAGCTTGTTGGTTTGTGTCGACTCAGCTGAAAAAGAGTCAACATGGTTGTTTTTATCTTTTGTTTTTATTTAGGAAACATCTTCACAGTCAACATCGACTTCCTGTTGGTATCATGTCAAGAGTTTGATCGTCTGATGAACGTTAAAGCTCCGTCACACTGTGATAAACCTGCAAAACTCACCAACCATTCCTGAATCACAGGTTCTAAAGTCCTTCTCCACAAACCTCGACACTGTTATTATTATTATCATCATTTTTATTATTATTATTATTTATATATATATATATAGCATAGCATAGCATATACCTACTTCTGAACCGCCTCTGGTGCAAGTCATTCTTTTGTGTCCTACAAGTAACATTTTTTCCCAGGACTGCAAAAGCATCTCCCGCCTTACTCTGATTGGTTAGTTAGGATAATATAGAAAAGAATGTCATATAATAGAATATCAGAGAATCTATCTGGATCGTATCTGTGTTTGTCTTCCTGGTAAAAATATTACATTCGATCAAAATTCAAACAACTACTAACAAAAGTGTCAACACTGGCTTCCTGTTCAATTTAGAACAGAATTTAGAACGAATGTGTTCAGTTTTTCATTTACACGAGTTTAAATGACTGTGAGGTCAAAATTAAATATGTTGTTCATACTAAAGCCAGTAGGTGGCACTGTAGCATTTAGGTGCAACAGTGGAAAGACTTCCTGACAAAAGACAAGTGATAATAGTGCTGAGATAAATGTCAACAATTCCTTAAATGGTGTCTACGATGGAGCATTAAGGCCGTAAGTCACACTATGACGAGAATAAAGGAAAACGTTCTTATGTAAATAACCATGAGTGTGTGTGTGTGTGTGTGTTTTGTGGACACTATGCTGGATCGACAGCTACCCCTGCTGGCAGACTGCACTCACTGCGGGTTCCTTCTGCAACAGGAGCATATTTCTTACTATGACTTGAATCTGTTATGATCACTGAGAGGAAACATCCACTACTGTACAGATAAATCATAATATTAATTATTATAGTTCAATATTATAGTTATGGAAAACACGAATGTAAAAGCCACACAACCACAACAGAATTGAGCAACAGTTGATGTTGACAATGGAAAACACAAACAACAGCAGTGATAAGTGTAGAGTTCAAAGGGTTGTGCTCATCCTTTGATCCTGTAACCAAACACCTCGGGAGTCTTGACCACCATATCTTTCTCAACTCCTGCACTCCATTCACCTCACTGTACCACCTGCCTGTTTGTCCACCATGGGATCTAGAGCCTAGAGTCTTGGTTTGGTCCATCCTTACACACAGAGGACCTTTACTGCAGCCACCAGGGGGCGATCGAGATGCTTTGGCCTCACTTTTGGGCTCGAAGGAAACTGACGTGTTTGGATGTGTGTCGTTGTCCATCTTTCCATCTGTGGTCGGACTCACTGGCGGAAACGTGGCTTCACAGTTGGATGTATCATGAGTGTTTGGTCGTGATGGGGACATGAAGCTTTCCAGCCAACTGGTTCACTCATGGGCCGAAGCTTACTGGGGCTTCATTGGCTCTACTCTTCCATCAAGTCATGTCAAACAGGCAGTGATTATAATGACACCATGGCTTTGGTGTGTGACGCTTTGAATTGAATACATGAATGAATGATGTTTATGACATTATGAACTTATTACTATGGTGTCTGTCTTTATGATACAATGGCGGGGTCCAAAGGGAAAGTGGAAACAAATCGGGCAGAGGGTTGTGATGTGAATGTGCTCGTGTTACTAGGGACAACATTTGATTGGACGGTTTCAGGCGGTTTCTTTTTTTACAAACAAACGCGCAATAAAGTCCCAAGTCCACAACATGTGAGGGGGGGGCTCATCTTTCGAATTGGACGCCAAACCCCTGAACCATTTCCTGACTCAGTCACGTGGTACGGCCGGCTCGCGAGGCTTTAACGTCACCACATACGTCATCAACACAAGCCTCGGTACGCGCTTCACAAACATCTTCTGGACTCGACCCACGCTTCGAAGCCTCGACACGAAAGAGGACGCATCACTAGCTCAGAGTGTCCGTGTGAAGGTGCTCAGACCCCGGGCTGCTCACCTCACCGGCCCGCGTTACTACCGTCTCTGTTAGCCTGCGGATGCTAACCCCAGCTAGCCTGAAGCTACTGTCGTTAGCTTCCACAACAACAGGAAGTGCCGCGGACTGTTCAGTTCCGTCGCCCCGCCAGCAGAGTGAGGGATGTGGAGAGTAACTCTACCGGCGCTCGGTGTTCTGCTGCTGGCCTGGTTCTACGGGAACTTAGTTCTGTGTTGGCTCCAACACAATAACGCCGAGACCCCAACACAGCGCGACGAGCACCGGAGCGGAGCCGCCGACAGTCCGGAGCAGAGCTGCTTCTGCCATGTGAGTAAACCCGGGGCCACAGCGGAGTTAGGTGCTCTGACCACCGGCTTTCATCTGGGATGAGACGGTTCAACGGTTTCTACTGTCACCCTCAGTGTGTGTGTGTGTGTGTGTGTGTGTGTGTGTGTGTGTGTGTGTGTGTGTGTGTGTGTGTGTGTGTGTGTGTGTGTGTGATGCTAACTAGTTGCAACTGTGTGTGATGCTAACTAGTTGCAACTGTGTGTGATGCTAACTAGTTGCAACTGTGTGTGATGCTAGCTAGCTGCAGCGGTGTGTGTGATGCTAGCTAGCTGCAGCTGTGTGTGTGATGCTAACTAGTTGCAACTGTGTGTGATGCTAACTAGTTGCAACTATGTGTGTGATGCTAGCTAGCTGCAACTGTGTGTGTGTGTGATGCTAGCTAGCTGCAACTGTGTGTGTGTGTGATGCTAGCTAGCTGCAACTATGTGACTTTTTAAATCGCTGGTAGTTGATACAATGAAACAAAACGTCAGAATTTAAACCGTTGACATGTCAGCTTTAACTGAAACATTAGATTTAATTTAATAAAGTAAATAATTAGTAATTCATATTCAGAGAATGTAAAAGTTAAGATTAAATTCGGACGAATTCCGTCAATATTGAATATTGAACAGAACTCGAGTAGAAAAGCGTGGTCTTCTCTGATTGGCTGCTCCCCTGCCTCTGGTGTCTCATGGGAGTTGTAGTCCTTTGCTCTGCACTCAGCGGCTGCTTCTGGCTCACTCGCAGCACGTGGAACTACAGACTGGAGGGGGCTGGCCATGGTGAGTGGGCGTGTCTGTGGTGAGGAGTTGAATGACAGCTCAGACTGATCAGGACAGAGACTCCAGGTTCACCTGTGGTTGTTCTCGTCTGTGGTTCGTCTGTGGTTGTCACTGGTGGTTTTCTCCTCAGATTCTCACCTGTGGTACTCACCGGCAACATGCTGAGAGCCGTGGGGCTCCTCCTGACCTGCCTGGTGCTCGGTGGACTGCTGCGCTCTGAGGTCAGCTGTTTGTGTTTTTGTGTCATGCGGACACGTTCCAGGTGTTTGTGAGCAGCTGGACTCACTGACTCACTGCAGCCACAGGGAAATAATATTATAGCTTCTGAATGTGGATTCTACTGCTCATCACAGAGTCCACAGCTGACTCCATATGTTTGGTCTGATGCATCTGAAAGAGCTGTTTTATTTGTATTAAGACCACATTGAAGAAAACAATATTCACTTCTTCTTTCTCAGTCATGATTTATTTAGTTTGAACAGCTGTTAAGAAGGTTCACCTGTTTGTGGTGCCCTTTTCTTAGTTGAATACCTTTTTTATAACATGTTCAAAATTAAAACCTAACCTCACAAAAATCTGACATTTCAAAAATAATGTTGCAACATTACAAGAATAAAGTTGTAGTTTAGAATAGAGTTTAATGAGAAAGAAAAGTCATTTTACTTTTTACTTTATTTCCATGTTTTACACACATGTAAAAACACTGATCTGAACACTTTATACATTAGAGCAAATATTGAGAAGAACAGAGACGTCGAACAGAGTGAACGTCACCTTCACTCACTTTGAATCAGTCACTCACAAACTGGTGTTTTAAAATGTCTTCTTGCAAAGCTGGTTTCAATGAATCAGGGATGTTGTTTTAAATGACAGAATAACATTTTGTTTAAATTAGCATTTTTCTGATGTTTATGGGCTTCATGAGAAGTCTGAGAAGATAAATAATCAGTTTGTAATGAACGTTTGTTCTGTGGGTTAAAAACCAGTGTGTGTTCAGACCTGCTGACCTCAACCGGGTAAATCAGGTGTTTACTGTGGATCAGGACGACAGGTGATGGTTGGTCACCTGCTGGTGGTGTTGGCGTCTTCCTCTGTTTACACACTCATTGATGTCCTCAGACTTTATGTGAAGCATTTTGCGTTGGTCGGGTGGAGGTGTCTGGATCACATGTGTGGGTTCAGGTTACAGGTGGATGAATAATGTATGGGAGTGGTCTCTCTTTACACACCACCTGCTGTGAAAGCGGAGTCTCAGTCGATGTCCACACAAATGTTGTTACCTCCGTCCAGACAAGCGTTTTAGCTCCAGGCTGCTTCACTCACACACCTGAAAACACAGTTCACATGACCGTTCACGTACACCGGTCATGTGATGTAAACAGGAAGTAGATGGTCTCCTCTGCAGTTGGTTGCTTAGTAACAGAAACTCCTCTGAAGGAGGAGCAGTGATGGTGAAGAGTCAGAGCAGGGACCACGAGGTGGAACTGTTACTGACAGGAATTGTTAGCGACTGGTCGTCGAGTCATGTGACTGATGAGAACCAATCAGGAGGAGAACGTCTGCGTCATCGTTTACTAAAGTCTCAGTTTCTGTTCAGACTCAAACACAAACCCAGAGTTTTCAAAATAAAACGAGAGCAGTTTACACAAGTCTCTGATTCAGAGGCTGGACAACTCCACCAGGTGTAACCATAGCAACAGTGATGAGTTTTAAAACTGATGTGGATGTAGCTACGTGGAAATCATGACAACAACTAGTTGATTGAGTAGAAGCGGTGTTCAGATGGTTTGAATAAATCCAATCCTAAACAAAACATTCTGAAAAACCTTTGTTTGTTGTTGTTGAAGCTTCGTCATGTTAAATCTTCTCCTCTCTGCTCCACCTCCAGCTCACAGGCGTTCTGGACGACTGCTTCTGTGACGTCGAAAGCATCGATGTCTTCAACAACTTCAAGATTTACCCTCGAATCAAGAAGCTGACGGAGAGAGACTATTTCAGATACTACAGGGTAAGAGCTCTGCTCTCAGGACACCCGCACTCACTGTAACCACAGACTTTATATATATATATATATATATATATATACACAAAATCTTCTTAATTTTATGTTTTTGATTTTAACCCTCAGAATTTGTTCTGTGACATTTTACTCAGTGAAGGTGTGTGTGTGTGTGTGTGTGTGTGTGTGTGTGTGTGTGTGTGTGTGTGTGTGTGTGTGTGTGTGTGTGTGTGTGTGTGTGTGTGTGTGTGTGTGTGTGTGTGTGTGTGTGTGTGTGTGTGTGTGTGTGTGTGTGTGTGTGTGTGTGTGTCTCTTATAGGTGAACCTGAGGCGACCGTGTCCTTTCTGGCCCGATGACGGACACTGTTCAATCAAAGACTGTCACGTGGAGCCCTGTCCTGAGGTTAGAGGTCAACCACACTTAGACCTGATTATTCCCACGACCTCAGTGTTAAGAAAGTAAAGACCAGAGACGACTGCAGGAATAATGAATTCAACTCAGATATTTATTTCTACACTCACATTACATACATTTAGTCTTCTTCTTTCTTCTTAGCCTCAGCGTACCCTCAGGTATGTCCCTAACATCTGCTGGTGGCCACTAACACCTGCTAACATCTACTTGGTTTGTTTTACATCAGGAGCAGTGTGGTTTCTTCAGCCATCAACAGATTAGATTAGATTTAGGGAGAAATGAGGTTTGTCCCGAGTCACAGAGTGTAACAGCACATGTTCAGGTTTTTATTTATTTAGTCTGTATTTATACAAAAGTTATTAATCCAACACCAGTTCAACCACATGATCAGTTTAAGGTGGATGATTTATTATAAGGTGGAGAACTAATTTCCTTATTGTTTCTTTGACAGAGTAAGATCCCCATCGGCATCAAGTCTGGGAACTACAACAAGGTGAGCGTCAAATTGACACAAAATACAAATGTTGGCCTTGTCACTTCAGTATTGTACTTTAAAGGATCGCCCTTCCTCTAACCTAAGGTCGGCGGTTCGATCCCAGTCTTTCCCATCAGTGTCCTTGGGGAAAATTTTGATCCCCATATCGCCCCTTCTCACAGAAAAAGGGCTGCATGTAGATGCACTGTATGAATGTGTTCACTTTAGAAAATATCACCAGACCTGAGTTACCTGCCGTCACTGAGCTCCACCACACTGATATATGTCCTCATTCTTTTTTATCAAATTCCTGTAACTTGTTAAATGGAGTGAAGGAGCAGCTGCAATTGTTCCAGCACTTTCCGTCTCATCAGCTGACTCACACACAAACACACACACTCTCACACACACTGGTCTTATCTGGCCAGATAGTTTCCAGGCAGAGGCTGAGGACTGAGTGTTTTCCAGCTCTTGGCTTGATGATGTTTGTCTTGTTATGAACGAGATGTGTTTGAACATCTGGACTCGACTCAGTTGCATCGACCATCAGTGATCGCTGTTCGAGTCCGTGGGCCAGTTTTAAAAGAAACTGGAATATGTGCTGTCTCAGCAGAGTTTTAAAATCCAAACCCATCTGGAGCTCGACAGGTTAATCGTGACATAAACTCTGCCCACACTTTCACATTACTGTTGCTATGGTTACTCCTGGTGGAGTTTTCCAGCCTCTGAATCAGAGACTTGTGTAAACTGCTCTCGTTTCAGTTTGAAAACTCTGTTTGAGTCTGAACAGAAACTGAGACTTTAGTAAACAATGATGCAGACGTTCTCTTCCTGATTGGTTCTCATCAGTCACATGACTCCACTACCAGCGGTGAATATAAAGGTCGCTAACACTTCCTGTCAGTAACAGTTCCACCTCGTCGTCGCTCAGAGAACTTCACACCCCAGCCCGTTCACTCCGCTCTGCATCTGCCAATCGGCTTGTTGCTCCCTCACTGCGAGCTAACCACTCAACAACATCACGACTGTTTCCTGTCCTGGCTCCTAAACCGTGGAACGTGCTCCACATTGACATCAGGACAGAAAGTCTACATGTTCCTCCGCAAACTAAAGACACACCTCTTCTGACTAAACCTTGAATAAGCGCTTTAGTAGCACTTGTGTGTCACAGACATGTAGCTCTTTGTAGTTTGGCTTTCTTGAAGAAAGTTTTCCTTGATTCTTGTTGCTCCTGTCAAGGACGTAAGTTTGAAACTGCTCTCTGATATTTGTTTAGCAAAGGAGATGTGTTTTCTGAGAAATCATTATCTAGTTATTGCAAGTGTGGTTAGCATTGGCATTAGCATGCTAACACTTCTTTACTCTCTGTCTCCAGTACTCCCAGGCAGCGAACACGATATCGGACATGACGGAGTGTGAGCAGGCGATAGAGCTAGGTGCCATCAATAGCACCCTCAGGTGAGAGGGCAGACGTCCTGTTTTATCTGCAGGTCAAACATTGTCCAGCGTCTGACTGCTGGTGGTTTCCCACCGAACTACGAGCAGCAGACGGAGTGAGAATCTGATAAAACCAGAAGGTTGTGTCAATAAAAAGAGAGATTGTGTGACATTGCATATTAAACTCCAAAGAAAACAATATTTCTACTGTGTGTACAGTCACATGATCAGACCTGTGAGATGAAACCAGGATGTAGTTCATCTGTTCTCCACATCACACACATTTCTTGTCCTCTAGGCTGGTGACACCTAGTGGCCAGAGGAATTCATGTTTTCAGGCTGTCCTTCTGTCCGTCCCATTCTTGTGAACACGATATCTCAAGTACGCCTTGAGGGAATTTATACAGATGAACTGATTTAAATCCTGTTGAAAGTTAAGATGAACTGAATATATTTCAGAGGTCAAAGGTCACAGTGACATCCTAGGAGTCTGGATAAAGAAATGTCTTTACACTGAAGCTGCTCTGGTTGATGGGGGCAAACAACCACAGGACGATGAATCCTGTTTTCTTGTCCTGTATAAAAATGAGTTAGGGTTAGTTAATTCAGTCGATGGCAGTAGACAAACATGAGTGACAGGTTCAAAGTTAAGTTCTCATGTGACAGAGAGAACTGCAGCAGAAACTATGAGGTCTGACTGTGTGGATGGTAAAAACGTTATGGATGATGGCCCTTCACACAGTTACACAATACAGCAGTGAGCAACACACCTAGTTCGAGATCTTATGCTTTTATGAGAAATGTAAAGAATCCACAGTTGACATAATTACAGAGAAACACTGGTGACTTTTACATGTGGAGAAAATAGTTTTCTTCTTCACACTCGGACTCTTGATATTTGTCCTTGTTTCAGTAACCAGAGTAAAGAGGCGTTTGCTGACTGGGCGAGACATGACGACGCTCAGGACCAATTCTGTGAGCTGGATGGTGAGTTTATTTTTTTTACCTTGAGACACTAGATAAAAACATTAACCAAACAGAAACTCATGTGTGTCAACGTACGGATTTGAATGTGTTAACGAGGCTCTTAGAATAAACAAATCATATGTTGTTTGTTCAGTTTGAAGAGTTTTCTTTACTGTGTGTGTCTGTGTGTGTCAGATGAAACGTCTCCAGATGCTGAGTACGTTGATCTGCTGCTGAATCCAGAGAGATTCACTGGATATAAAGGTCCTTCAGCTTGGAGAGTGTGGAACAGCATCTACGAGGAAAACTGCTTCAAGTGAGACGCACAAGCTAATTAACACACACAAGCTTAGAAACACACAAGCTAATTAACACACACAAGCTTAGAAACACACAAGCTAATTAACACACACAAGCTTAGAAACACACAAGCTAATTAACACACACAAGCTTAGAAACACACACTCACTCACTGAACTAAAAAAGTTTATTTCAATGTTTTTGTAGATAAAGTTAGAATTTGAAGCTGTGCTAATGATTGTGATGATGACCTAAATAATTGTGTGTTTGTGTTGACAGGCCCAGATCAGTGTACCGACCTCTGAACCCTCTGGCTCCGAGCAGAGGTGAGTCAACACCAGCTCTGTCCTCAGCTTCACTGGGACACCTGGTGGATGGATGGAGAATAGCACTGAGGTTTAGATTTCCTCCATCTCCAAGGTTCAGAGCTGCTTTAGAGAACTGAACATTCTGTAGTTCACACTAGGAGCTGGCGGCGGTGCTGCTACTTAGTTTGCCTATATTAGATTGTTGTGTGGAGGAATTTGTAAAGAAATGATGGCTGACAGAACTAACCCTTATTAGATTTTTATAAGTTTACGATTTAAGTCTTTATTTCACTCACCTGTTAAATTTGAAGGTTTAAATCGCAGTGTGAATAAAGATGGACGACATGACATCAAAATGTTTGTCGGCGATGGATTCTGTCATTTGAGCTAGTTCTAGTGTGTGTGTGTGTGTGTGTGTGTGTGTGTGTGTGTGTGTGTGTGTATGAATAACTCGAGCTTCGTTCTCTTTCTGATTTCAGGAGATGACGATGGTGAGTAAGATGCCGGACCCGTCAACCTATTTATTTTTAGTTGTGTTGTATTCAAAAAAAACAATAAAGTCTCTTCTGATATCGCTCATGTTGCAGGAGAAGGTTTCTACAAGTGGCTTGAAGGTAAATACCCCTCATGTTTTTATCCTTCTGCTTGTATATGAATGTATAAATCTGTGAGTGTTTCTTTGTATTTATATACAAACGACAGAGAGCATGCTGTTGTCATGACGCTCTGTGTTGACCTGCTGTTACTGTCGACTCTGCCGCATGTAGAGCTGCTGTAAATGGCCAATCGATATCCACAACATTTCTCCATCTTCATGCTTTGACCAGAACTAAAGAATCAAATATGTGATGTCTGCTTCTCTGCAGATTTAAATCTCTGCTCACTCTGTGTTTCTCCAGGTCTGTGTTTAGAAAAGAGAGTTTTTTACCGACTCATCTCCGGCCTCCACAGCAGCATCAACATCCACCTGTGTGCCGAGTACCTGCTGGACGGTACGACCTCTTCCTGTTAACTTGCGCAGAGGTCAAGGTTTTCATGCCAGATATAGATGTTGTAAAAACCCTGTGGGCTGATTCCTTTTTAAAAGTCACAGTGAAAATGAAAATCCAGTAAATCCTTGAAGCAAAATCATCGTGTGTTGAACTGTTGTTTGCTGTCGGACTCCTCAGAGGGGTGGGGCCGCTCAGTGTGGGGCCCGAACATCCAGGAGTTCCGGCGGCGCTTTCCCATGGCCGAGACAAAGGGCGAGGGCACGCGGCGTCTGAAGAACCTCTACTTCCTGTACCTGATAGAGCTGCGGGCGTTGTACAAGGTAGCTCCGTACTTTGAGCGTGCCTTCATCAACCTGTACACAGGAAACGCGCAGGAGGACGGAGCCACCAAAGAACTGCTGCTGCAGGTCTTCAACGAGATCAGGTGACTTGAATCAGATTTCATCTTTAAGTGGAGGAAATGTCAGACAAACATTTAGTGACCAACAAACACTCAGATCCTCCCACAGGGTTGAACTGTGAGTCCGACACTTTGACACTGAAACGTCTTCACAACAACTACGTATTGTTCTGATCAGTAAACTACAAATCAATGGAAAGGGCTGATATTGATCTAATTAGAACAGATGTTTGTCTCTTCAGTTATAAGTAAAGTAGGGGATTGTGTCTTCCAGAACGTTCCCGATGCACTTTGACGAGAAGTCCATGTTTGCCGGACACAAAACTGAAGCAAAGATACTGAAGGTGAGAGGAGATTCCAAAACGTCTGTTACAGGATAATAAAATATTTGATGTAATGTTTTGTTGGAGATATCATCTCTTCTCGTTTGTCTTCCAGGAAGAATTCCGCCTCCACTTTAAAAACATCTCCAGGATCATGGACTGTGTCGGCTGCAGCAAATGTCGAGTGTGGGGGAAACTTCAGGTGAGTCACGTTTACACTGTGGGGGGTGGGGGGGGCAGTGTCGTGAAATGAACATAGAGCACGACTAGGGACGAACTTTATTGTGTCTGTGTGTCTGTGCAGACTGAGGGTCTGGGCACAGCCCTGAAGATCCTCTTCTCGGAGCAGGAGATCCAGAAGCTTCCTGAACACAGTCCGTCTAAAGGCTTCCAGCTGACTCGCCAGGAGATCGTGGCTTTGATCAACGGCTTCTGCAGGTTGGTTCACCGCTCTTTGATCAGTCGTGATCCCCAGAGGATCCACTTATGTCTGACTTTAGTTCTTCAGGTCAAATGTCTCCCTGTGAAATACCCGAACACGTTCTTCATGAACATTCATGTTCCCTCAGGATGAACCACAAACTTACAAGTTTAAATTTGTAAAGTGGAAAAGACAGAGTATAATAACAACCGTAACTGTTTATCTAGCGCCATCATTGGGTCAGAATTTGAATTTATAGTTTATGTTATAATACAATTATAAATAAGTACTTATAATATGCTGTGACGTGTTGTTCATCTCTGTCGCCCCCTGCAGGCTGTCCACCAGTATACAACAGCTACGCAGCTTCCGCCTGCTGATGGAGAACAGGTAACAGGAGGTCCACCGCGACAGTAGGTGGCGCCAGCCCCCAGAGAACTGCAATATTCTAACCTTCAGCTTTTTATACGGACGTCGGGATCAAATCTCAGTTTCCCTCTGAAACCTCCTCCTCCTCCTCCTCCTCCTCCTCCTCCTCAGACATGTTTGTTTTCTTTGTCGTCCAGTGAAAAACTGAAGTCTGTTGATTTCATTAAATTTTTTCTGGGAATGTGATTCGTGATGAAAATTTGACGTCCTGAAGGGAATAATCGTAATCACACATCTGGGAGGAAGTGATGTAACAGAGCGAACCCTCTGCAACCAGATGGATGCACGATGAAGACGATGAAGACGCAGACTTCCTGGACACAGGTTAAACTCTGCTGTCAGAGGGAAACCTTTCTCTTCCTCTGCTGACATCACATCCTGTTGGATTCTTAAACTCACTGCTCTGTAACTTCGCTGAAAGACTTCTACACGGACGAAGTTTGTCCAGATGAAACTGCTGCCTGTTTTTATTTTCTCTTCCTCCTCGCTCACTGTTTCCTGTTTTTAAGACGTGTGCAGCTGCAGCTCAAACATTCTAGACTACCACTCGATTCCATGGTTAAATAATATAGAATTTATTACCAGTAGAATAAGAAATTATTCTCTCTGTCTGTCTGTCAATAGTCAGATCAGTGGTGTCCATGGAAACGTATTTCGGCCTCGACACTATTTAAACTTTTGACATGTCTGTGAAGAAACGTTAGTTCTCAAAGTATTTATTCACAAACCCAAAATCATGCTTTTGGGTTTTAGTCTCGTGTTCAGAACTTTTGTCTTCAGAACCAAGAGCAACGTCCAACAAGCAACAAAGTGGTTAAACACGTTAAGTCTGTGACGACACCTGTCAATCAAACGGCAAGGCCTTCTTTTCAGATGGAAACTGAGACGTGGAGGAAAGAGGTGAAGTCTGATCGCGATCTTCGTCTTTCTGGATAATAAATTATTGGTTTGTTTGCTGTGATGATAAAGTAAAAATAGAAAATGGACCAAAGAATTTAAAGTTGCCTACATTTAATTGGTTGTTTGTTTCTGATGCTCTGGAAGTTCATCTTTTATTTTATTGATTCCACGAGTCTCAACATTACAATAAGTTAAATTCATATATATATCCGCTTCTGTTTGGCCTTAACTGCTTTAATGTTTTAATGTATCAGAAACCTTTTGATTTAAGATAAAATCATTTGAATATTCCCTCTTTGTCAGAAATAGAAATTAGTTGTGGAAGTTTGTTTCCTGTTTCACTGAGTGTGCAGTTCTCAGATCCTCCTGCAGAGGGACAAGTCTGTTCGTTCCTCCTGTTACTGAACAATAAAAACAAGGAAACAAGAAATCTGGAAAACAAACTGAACGTTCTTTTAGAGAATCGTTTCGCCCTCAGTTTGCCGTCAGTGAAAACCTCCTCGTGCCCCTAGTGGTCTGAGGCGGGTTTGAGTTTTCATGTTCATCAATGTTTGTTTTTGTCATTGTGGAATTAAAACATGGATGGATCGGACGTTTGTTAAATTTCTTAATTAAAAGACAGAAAACAACATAAGCTCATTCTAATGAAGTGGATCCAACAAATGTTTGAAACTGATTCTCTGAAAACTGGATCATTTTTTTATTTTTAAGTTAAATGTGAACTTTGATCCTGACGCTTCAGAAACACCTTGTGCGACCATGTCAAAGAAAGAGTGTTGTGTTTCTTTGTTTGTGTGTGTGTGTACTTCCTCCGACATCTGAACCTGAACAAACTTAACCAACTTCATCTTTACACTTTTCGTGTCTAATCCAAATCTGTTTGTAAAAAGCAGCGCAGGAGGTTTCTTTAGCTTTAGGATCTTTATGATTTTATATATATATATATATATATATATATATATAGTTGCACCATGTTGACGTGTGTACCTGTTGATTATATTTATTTGAAAAAACGGAAATAAATATTTCTGGACATCAGTCGTCTGGTGGATCGTCTTTATATACAGTCACTGATGGTCTTTATATACAGTCACTGATGGTCTTTATATACAGTCACTGATCGTCTTTATATACAGTCACTGATCCTCTTTATATACAGTCACTGATCCTCTTTATATACAGTCACTGATCGTCTTTATATACAGTCACTGATCGTCTTTATATACACTGATCCTCTTTATATACAGTCACTGATCGTCTTTATATACAGTCACTGATCATCTTTATATACAGTCACTGATCCTCTTTATATACAGTCACTGATCGTCTTTATATACAGTCACTGATCCTCTTTATATACAGTCACTGATCCTCTTTATATACAGTCACTGATCCTCTTTATATACAGTCACTGATCGTCTTTATATACAGTCACTGATCCTCTTTATATACAGTCACTGATCCTCTTTATATACAGTCACTGATCGTCTTTATATACAGTCACTGATCGTCTTTATATACAGTCAGTGATCGTCTTTATATACAGTCACTGATCGTCTTTATATACAGTCACTGATCGTCTTTATATACAGTCAGTGATCCTCTTTATATACAGTCACTGATCGTCTTTATATACAGTCACTGATCGTCTTTATATACAGTCACTGATCGTCTTTATATACAGTCACTGATCGTCTTTATATACAGTCACTGATCCTCTTTATATACAGTCACTGATCGTCTTTATATACAGTCACTGATCCTCTTTATATACAGTCACTGATCCTCTTTATATACAGTCACTGATCCTCTTTATATACAGTCACTGATCCTCTTTATATACAGTCACTGATGGTCTTTATATACAGTCACTGATCCTCTTTATATACAGTCACTGATCGTCTTTATATACAGTCAGTGATCCTCTTTATATACAGTCACTGATCCTCTTTATATACAGTCACTGATCCTCTTTATATACAGTCACTGATGGTCTTTATATACAGTCACTGATCCTCTTTATATACAGTCACTGATCGTCTTTATATACAGTCAGTGATCGTCTTTATATACAGTCACTGATCGTCTTTATATACAGTCACTGATCGTCTTTATATACAGTCACTGATGGTCTTTATATACAGTCACTGATGGTCTTTATATACAGTCACTGATCCTCTTTATATACAGTCACTGATGGTCTTTATATACAGTCACTGATCCTCTTTATATACAGTCACTGATCGTCTTTATATACAGTCAGTGATCGTCTTTATATACAGTCACTGATCGTCTTTATATACAGTCACTGATCGTCTTTATATACAGTCACTGATGGTCTTTATATACAGTCACTGATGGTCTTTATATACAGTCACTGATCGTCTTTATATACAGTCACTGATCCTCTTTATATACAGTCACTGATCGTCTTTATATACAGTCAGTGATCCTCTTTATATACAGTCACTGATCCTCTTTATATACAGTCACTGATCGTCTTTATATACAGTCAGTGATCCTCTTTATATACAGTCACTGATCGTCTTTATATACAGTCACTGATCGTCTTTATATACAGTCAGTGATCATCTTTATATACAGTCAGTGATGGTCTTTATATACAGTCACTGATCGTCTTTATATACAGTCACTGATCGTCTTTATATACAGTCACTGATCGTCTTTATATACAGTCAGTGATCCTCTTTATATACAGTCACTGATCCTCTTTATATACAGTCACTGATCGTCTTTATATACAGTCAGTGATCCTCTTTATATACAGTCACTGATCGTCTTTATATACAGTCACTGATCCTCTTTATATACAGTCACTGATCCTCTTTATATACAGTCACTGATCGTCTTTATATACAGTCACTGATCGTCTTTATATACAGTCACTGATCGTCTTTATATACAGTCACTGATCGTCTTTATATACAGTCACTGATCGTCTTTATATACAGTCACTGATCGTCTTTATATACAGTCAGTGATCGTCTTTATATACAGTCACTGATCGTCTTTATATACAGTCAGTGATCGTCTTTATATACAGTCACTGATCGTCTTTATATACAGTCACTGATCCTCTTTATATACAGTCACTGATCGTCTTTATATACAGTCACTGATCGTCTTTATATACACTGATCCTCTTTATATACAGTCACTGATCGTCTTTATATACAGTCACTGATCCTCTTTATATACAGTCACTGATGGTCTTTATATACAGTCACTGATCGTCTTTATATACAGTCACTGATCGTCTTTATATACAGTCACTGATCGTCTTTATATACAGTCAGTGATCCTCTTTATATACAGTCACTGATCCTCTTTATATACAGTCACTGATCCTCTTTATATACAGTCACTGATCCTCTTTATATACAGTCACTGATCGTCTTTATATACAGTCAGTGATCCTCTTTATATACAGTCACTGATCGTCTTTATATACAGTCACTGATCCTCTTTATATACAGTCACTGATCCTCTTTATATACAGTCACTGATCGTCTTTATATACAGTCACTGATCGTCTTTATATACAGTCACTGATCGTCTTTATATACAGTCACTGATCGTCTTTATATACAGTCACTGATCGTCTTTATATACAGTCACTGATCGTCTTTATATACAGTCACTGATCGTCTTTATATACAGTCAGTGATCGTCTTTATATACAGTCACTGATCGTCTTTATATACAGTCAGTGATCGTCTTTATATACAGTCACTGATCGTCTTTATATACAGTCACTGATCCTCTTTATATACAGTCACTGATCGTCTTTATATACAGTCACTGATCGTCTTTATATACACTGATCCTCTTTATATACAGTCACTGATCGTCTTTATATACAGTCACTGATCCTCTTTATATACAGTCACTGATGGTCTTTATATACAGTCACTGATCGTCTTTATATACAGTCACTGATCGTCTTTATATACAGTCACTGATCGTCTTTATATACAGTCACCATCAGTAACTGATCAAAATTATTTAATCACAAGTTTGTTGTCATGACAACCATAAGAACTGTAATTTTATTGTTGATTTGCCACAAACACATAAAACAGAACAACTTGATGATAAATCTATAATGTGACCGACAATCTGTACAAAACCTTTTAAGAATATAGTATTTTTCTGAACGTCGTCTTAGAAACAGTTTTAGGAGCCGAGTCATTGTTTCTTTTCTGATTTTGATTTTTGATGTTGAAAAGTGTTGAATCAGCTGTTTCTGTAGATTCCAGGTAGTTTTATGCCAAAACAATTATTTTCTTTATAGTTTCAGAAACACTTTATCAAGACTGAAACTAAATATATTTGAAGTGAAAATGTCAGACTCAGGATTAAATGACGTGTTCAGACTTTATGATAGTTATTGTTATTTACAGGATCTTGATCGTACAGAGTATCACGTGTTTGTTTACGTCTCACAACAACTCGAGGAGTTTTCAAGAATTATTCAGGACAGGATATGAAGCTGTTTAACGATATGTAACCAGTTTCACGTTAAAAATAAATCAAGTAGAATGAATAAATACAGGAAATTGTCAAATTCACATTCACATCCGGAGCATTAGTTCATCACGTTCAATGGGAATAATATTTCAGACTCATTTATTTGACTCATCGAGCTGATCGTCATTAAAATATCGTTTCCACGCTGAGGCTCCAACGCAAACATATTCTGGATGGTTTATCATCTCCAGGTTCTAAAGCAGAGATTCATGAAAACAATGTAAATCTAATGTTTGTCCTCAAACGTGATGAGATGAACGTCGTGGGAACTTTTTATTTATTTATCGATTTCTTTTGTGACGTGAGGAAGAAAATAATAAATCAAATGTCACCACTGATGAAGTATTTTAAATTGTTAATATCCTTGTTTCTTAAATGTACACGTCAGCGTCCATTTATACCAACAGAGGGCGCTGCAGTGTTGAGTGTGTCACACAGTATCTGACTCTCAAAGGTTTAAAGAAGGTGAAGCTGAGCAGTGAGGGATTATGGGTAATGATGGAGCTCTCCGGTGGTCAGACGCTGCTCGTCGCTGCTGGAGTTCACGGTGAAGCTGCCCCAGTCGTAGCATTCGGAGGAAAAACTGAGAGACAAACAGGAAACTGGCGATCAGAAGATTTCAAGATTCCACCTGTCAATCAAGGTGTTCAAGTTAAGACGAAACATTTGGGTCATTGTTGGTTTAAAACAGCAGGGGGCGTCAGAGCCTAAAAAAACAAGACGTTTTTATACTTAAACCGTGTGTATTGTTAAAAACCTCAGTACCTATTCCTCTGTAGTGCTACATGATCCCGGTTCTACTGATTCGTCTCACTCACAGATCCTCGACACTGAGGTTAATAATAATAATAATAACCACTAAGGTTGATTCTAGAGCGGATGTGTTTCCTGTGTGAACATCTGACATCTAACTTCCATCATTTAGACCTTCTCCTTCCAGCAGCTCTTCAGTACAACTCTCACATTAGCATCTGTTCTTACCACAAACCAACACCCTCCATCCTTCACTTTGTGTTCACTTATCCAACTCTACATTCATACAAGTAATAATTCAGAATCACATCTAACAGTAGCTGATCCAACTATTCTGAAATACAAGCCTCATGTTTCCTCTATAAATAACATCTGGTTTACTACTTTAATCTTCTTTATACATTTGGAATTCTAATCCATTGGCTAATAAACTCCCAGCACTCCCTTGTAGTAGGAGGACATTATTAAAACTGCTGAACCAAAGCTCCTGATAGTTTAGACACTGAGGTCATTCCTCTGACTTCAAGATGATGGACAGCTGCCTTTACTATTACTTTTACATTTAACCTCCATTGTAGCATTTAGCACCACTGCTATGAAAGTGATTCTTCAACTTAACATTCACTTTCCCTCAGGGTCTTGATTCTTTTGTGACTCGCTGTTCGGTTTCTCTCATTTCTTCTTCTTCTTCTTTGTTTGGTTAGGGTGATGTTAGTTGCCACCCACCAATAATCCAAACAAAGAAGAAGAACAAGAAACCTCCTCCAGAAGAGAGGCCATAATATCTCAGATCAAACACTGCCACCCTGTGGTGATGACTCCCTTTGCATTCAGAGTCTGAGCAGTAACGAGGAATTCCACTAAAATAGAGGAATTATTACCAGGGATGATGTGCGTACCTTGCTGATGCATTCTGGGGAGGAATGCTCCACGCAAGGTCATCGTCGCTGTCGTAGCGACGGGGATTGTCGAAGAAATACCCACGAGAGGACAGGATGTGGTTTGGTATCCCGGCGCTGCTCTGTGGGTAAAAATAAAACTTTAAATGAGACGATTTCACTTCAGCCTGTAAACGTAAATTCATCAGATGTTAAAGTTCTGTTGTTAATGTTAATATTTACATGTTGATTCTAAAGTGACTGAATAATTAAAGATAATCATTTTACTACACGCTGGTTTTGTCATGTGCAGGAGTCAAAGGTCATCTGACCCCGTCAGGAGGACTGACCCTGTCCTGAGGAGGCCGTCGCACCCTGAAGAAGAAGACAACCAGTGAGGTGGGCAGCAGCTCCCAGACGAACAGAATCACCCCGAACACGACGTAACCGGCGTCTCCCAGTGACGACCGCAGGTCAGCCTGGAGACACAGGGTCAGAGGTCAGAGGTCACAGGATTAACGAGGTCACAGTTTTAACAAGGTCAGTGTTGGCGCTGTGGCGACCTCACCTGGTCTGAGACGTTGTACCAGTCGAAGTCAAAGGAGTTGATGGTCTCGATGTCGGTGAGGGCGAGCACCACCAGGTTGTAACAGGCTCGAGACGCGTACAACAGCACCACCGTGATGCCGATCAGAGTCACCTGACACACCGACGTCCCCTGCAGACACACACGTGTCATTACATCATTATATTTACAGAGGGTCCTCGTGTGTGAGGCACGTAAAGTTTCTCTTCTCCATCTTCTCCACTTCACCTTTGACTCCAGGTAAATGTTGGCCAGCGACATCTTGGCAACCTTGTAGAGGCAGACGGAAAGCGAGATGGCGCAGAGGACAAACAGGCTGTCGTTAATGGTGACCCTCACCAGGACAATGGTCTTAACGTCGGCGGCGGTCATCTTGACCAGCAGGGCGCAGACCAGGTTAACCACCAGAAAGAGGAGACTGACAGCGAGGAAGACGAGGTACAGAGGAAGTCTGGAGGTTGGAGAAAGCAGCAAGTAATTTGTAATATTTACAATATATAAATTATTTCTATAAACTTCAGTTCTACTTTAAGATTTAAAACACACTTTGATCTGAATCAGTCTTGAAGTTAAAAACCTGACGTCACCTGTATTTCAGCAGCGCAGGTGTGTGCTTCGACTTCGCCTTGAAATAAACCTGAGAACAAAAGAATCATTCCATTAAAAACTCACAAAAGAAAAACAGATTTTTCCTCAAAACTTATGAACTCAACAACTTCTCCGTGATATTGAGACTAGTTAGAAAAAGATTTTGCTCCTGTAGCATCAAACACCACAAAGTCCTTCTTTTCATCGTTAGTTTGATTCCCACAGCTTCATAAACATGTTGGCTCAGGTGTTCACCAGAGACCACAACTATGAGTTCTTCTTCTTCGTTCTGACGGAGGAAAAACAACTCTCTCACAACCTTCACCTCATCAGACATAACATTTATATCATTCGTCCATCGTCTTCATCTTATCTGGCCACAGGTCGGAGGTCAGACGTCTCTTCGGTCACACTGTCCAGCTCTTCCTGGTTGATCACGATGCCTGATGGGATACGTAGTCCGGACTACATGCTCCACCTCAACTGTTCCCAGTGGTTCTGCTCCGAGCCTCCAGAACTCTTCACCCTGTCTCGGGTCCAGACACTATTTTCAGCAGCTTGTGTTCTCGACCTTGTTGTCACGCCACGACTCAGAGCTTGTGACCACAGGTGAAGGTCGCAACATCTTCATGTACAACGGACAGCAGACGACTTTGAAAGGTTCATTAAGGTAGAGGGGCCGGATGCAGAGCGGCAGAAAGACGGCAACAGTTTTTAACTTTGAATTCAATCCATTCCTAAAGGTGTCGTCACCATGGAAACCAGACACGTTGGGTTTGACTCGTCTCTCAGGGACAGTTTGAAAGCTGCTGATGAAAAAGCTCCTCTCGACTCAACTTTGTTTCAGCGGCAGGAAGCGACCGGAGGCAGCTGAACAAGGCGGGGTTTATATACACGTCACTGCTGATTGGACGACACCTCTGAAAGAAACACAACGTTCAACGTTGGAACTGTAGAAAAACCTTTTGAGAATGAAACGAGAGCGTAGGCCGACATTTCTTACACTAAAGTGTACGAAATGGACCAATCACAACAGAGTGGTGCAGCTGACCAATCAGAGCAGACTTTATCAGGAGGAGGGTCTTAAAGAGACAGGAGCTGAAACCAAGTGTTAGAGACAGAGGCTGAAAAGAGGAGCTGCAGCGATGTGAGGACAGTGTTTGTCCCACTGACACAAGTGTCCTTCAGCCTAGTTATTATTATCATTAAGTGTTTTCTGAACATTAGAGCATGAAAACATTTTACAATCATGACACTAAATAAAACTTTCAGCCTGAACAGAATGTTCTCAGTGACTCCAGGGGTGGAACCAGCAGAGCTCACCTGGGCACAGTAGAGGTTCATGAGGCTGAGAGTGAAGAACTGCAGGCAGACGGGGAAGCAGTAGAGCAGCCAGAAGGCGAAGGGTCCCAGAGCGTTAGCGGTGACACAGTCTCTGAAGTAGAAGGAGAAGAGCAGGGCGCGCAGGGCGGCCCACAGCAGGCACAGGAACAGGAAGGCCGTCTGGTAGCTGAAGCGTTTGTGTCGGTACCTCAGCACCAGCCACAGCTGAGCATAGATGAAGGCGAACAGCAGCGAGTAGAAGATGGTGTAGGCGATGGTCAGACCCAGCTTCACATAGGGGGGGATGGCCGGCGTGATGGTGGGAGGGGGAGGGAGCTGGGAGCCGTTCCCGGCCTGATGCTGCTCCTGTTTCTCCTCCATCATCTCCATCACCTCCATCACCTCCCCATTCATCCCCCTGTGTTCCCAGGCAGGGGGGGGGGGGGGGGGGGTCAGAGCAGCTGATCTGAAGAAGAAGAAGAAGAAACGTGTTTGTCGCTCGATCCTTCAGGGTCTGACTCACAGGGGGAGGAGCCTCCCTCTATGCCGGTGACTCCTGCAGCTCAATTGGTGCTGGACAGTCACATGATCCTGCTCATCAACACGTGATTGGTTGAGCTGGAGGAGGATGCTGCAGAGAGGAGAGGGAGTCTCACACACACACTCACACACACACACACACACACACATATACACACTAACCCTAATTATTAAGAACAGTAGTGGAGGTCAATTCTAAATGATTGATGATGAAACTTTGATTAATTATTAATTATTTATTTATAACTTATCGCTCAGACGCCAAGTTTTTTCTCATGAAATCATGATTTTCATCTCATTTACAGTTGTATTTTCAGAAATTCTTATTTTTTATTTTTACTCCTCCTCTTCCTCTTCCTCTTCCTCTTCCTCTTCCTCTTCCTCCTCCTCTTCCCACTGAACCTAGTAGTCTGTAATTATCTACCTAGTGCAAAGGGCTACGTCATGTGTAAAGTTTTATTCTGTTATTATTTTCATTAGTACACAACAGTCATATTTGATATAACTGGAGATATATTTTCATAATATATTTTACAGTGATGAATGAATCGAAGGGGAAAAAATAAAGAAGTGAAGAAATGAAAAAGGATGAAGCTGAACAGTTACCATCTGTGTACACTAGGTGGAGCTGTTCACTCTCCTGAGTCACACAGTTACTGTTTAAATCTATAGAGTGAATCATCTGTGAGTTATATATATATATATATATATATATATATATATATATATATATATATATATATATATATATATATATACATATATACATATAGGTATAACTTGTAATGGAGTATGTTTACTTTTGCTTCTGATACTTTTATTTATACATTGATTAAATGTACATACACATACTCTTACCTTCGATAGTACTTGTACTTCATTTAATGATAATGTAGTATGAAGTAAAAGTACTTCTACTGAAGTAAATCTGACTGTTTGAATGTTGGAGACTTTTATTTTGAAGTTAAAGTTTGTATCCCCCACCCCTTCCTCTCTCTTCTTCTCTTCTGGGCCCCTCTCCTCCTCCTCCTCCTTCAGTCCGCCCCTGGACGCCTCTCTGTGCCGGCTGCTCCTCTCTCCTCTCCCTGCTGGAAGTGGACCGGTACCTGGGCTGAAGATGAGCCGGTGGTCGGTGTGCTGCTGCCTGTTGAGTCTGGTTCTGATGACCCGGGCTCTGGAGCTGGAGGAGCTGCTCCTGTTCGGAGCTGCAGCCGGAGACCAGGAGCTGCCGCCGGGATCCGACTCCACCGCAGAGCTGCGTCTGGACGGAGAAGTTCTCTTCTTCAAGAAAAGTTACAGTCAGGATCTTTATGTGAGTTCATACTTTATATACATTTATATATATATGTACTTAATAAACGTTTATACTTTATACAGATATGGATCATTAACTAGTTTTATCATCACAGGACAAGTTTTATTCAAATGAAATGAATTCAGAAAAAAGTTTTAAATTCAATGAAATTCAAATAAAGTTTCATCTTGAGTCTGTAAGATTCTGTAATTATTAAATATGAATTATTTTATTCACAGCACAAAATGAGTTTGACTTTATGTGAACACATAAAAAGTAGAAAAGGGTTTTTTTAAGTAAGTTGTGAAAGAACAAGAAGAAAATCTAATTTAAACGTACAAACTTAAAAATAAAAATGTGTGTGATGTGTTAAAAAAGAAGGTTGAAAAGTCTCAGCTTCATTTTCTGTTCTCATTATTTTCACATTTAAAATCGTCAGTTTACATTTTAGAGATGACTTTTCTCCTGCTCCACCTCGTCACTCGGATTCTTATTTAATCATCAGTTATTGATCCTGTTGTCACTTCTGGTATTGATCTGCATTTTATAACCTCCTACAAAATAAAAGACACTTTAGATTAAAACCCTTGAATATAATTTATTTAACTTCTTCGATTCAACTGTCACCATCTTTAAAAGATAATGTATGATTGTTAGGTACACAAACAGCCAATCAGCTGCTGTAAAGAAACACGTCATTTATCTTAAGATGTAGTTTTCACAAATGGTTGTTATAAGTACTTGATGGCATCATGACAGACACACACATTACTGATGCACAGTTTCTTTGATTCATTTCTCTGTGAAATGATTTAACTTTCAGTAAGAATTTAAACTGACGTGAAGCAGTTTTCATCCTTTGATCTGTTCTGGTTTCACGTTGTAATTTAATCTAAAGAATCGAGTCTGACAAACGTACGTTCAAACATTATATCGTTGGAGGTGAAGACTGCAGCTGCTTCCTCCTCTTCTTCTATTGTTTAATTCTGTCTCTACTTCCTGTGATTGGTCCAAAAGTCCAGACCCAGAACACGTCTTCTGCTCTGAGGAACCTTTCACACCTGATGTTCAGGTTCAGACTGAACTGAAGAGTCTGAAGCTCAGAACCAGACACGGTGTGAACGAGTCTTTGGACTGTGGGAACTGGTCATTTCTCTGTACTTTCTAAGGTCATGATTTGGATCTTAAAATTAAAGCTGATTAGCTTTTCTATTGGGACATTTCACAGCTGTTTACAAAATAGGAGTCGTCTCTGTGTGTGTCTGCTACTTTGTTTGATTTGTGGTGATTGTTGTGATTAAATGTGTGTGAGTGTGTGTGTGGTTTGCTGTTAGTTCAGAGGTGTTGGTTCTCTGTTGAAGATGTGAACAGAGGCTGGAATGTGAGTCAATTAAAAAGCAGTATATATAAGCCTTTTATCAGCTGACACACACACACACACACACACACACACACACTGTAATGTTTCCTGTCACCGTAGAACCGATAAACTTTGTCTTTTCACTGTTTTTTCTTGACGCTATTTTTTCTTCAGCTCTGTCACTTCACCATTTGCCCCCCCTCCAGTTACAATAACAACACACACAGTGGGGGGTCAAACTTGTTTCTGTTGTTGGAGGATAAATCTTTTAAAGCTGCGTTCACATGTTCTGTTGGTTTAACCCGCAGGACACTGGTCCGTCAGTTGATCGGTTAAATGTCTTCGTCCGTCGTTTGTTTGTCGGCAGTTTCGTTTGAAATATTAAGGCCAACTCTCAAACAATGTTTCTTAAAAAACATTGAATGTCTGAGTCTGAATATGAGTTTAAACATTAACCAATGCAAGAAAAACACGATTCAAAGGAAGTGAAGTTAAACAAAGAAAGATGAAATAATCAAATGCTGAAGGAGTTGTAGTAAAATCAGAGATGAAAGTTTACGTCTGTTAGTGACAGTTACACCGATGAATGAAATAATTGGTTGTGTTTATTAGTCCTGCAGCTTTATTTATCTTTATTAATTTATTACTGATGCAAATCATAATTTCGACAAAGATTCTGAAACTGATCCGACCTTTAAACCAATATTTCCGAGAAAGTGAATAAATGAATAAAATAGAAAGAGTCTAAGATGTGTAAGTGTGCAAAATGAAATAAATCATTTTATTCTGTCTTTATTATTTTGCATCATATACAATTCTGAATGTGTTCTAAAGAGCTTCAGAGTTTCTCCACGTTCACACAGTGTGAAGCTCTAATGACGCTGTGGGTCTATGAATGAACTCCCCTCAGAACGACTGACATCCTGTGGGTTGGTTCCTCCTCAGTAATTATCAGTCCTCCACTTCTTTACGTTCAGCTCCATCCTGTACAGTGAAACCTGGGCTCGGCTCCAGCTCCTCAGCAGAAGCTTCTTCCGCTTGTATATTCGCTGGAGCTCTGACAGGAAGTTCAGCACATCTGGAACATATAGACCTGAGACATCTGTCCTCTAGAACCAGATGGCAGCTCTCAGGGTGTTCCCTCCCACCGCCGTTCTCACACTGATAATGATGATGTCAGGGGTCAGACATGTGTGATGTCAGCGGCGTCCTGGCATGTTTCCACGAGTAGGACGCACATATGATTTCACACACGCGTGTTGCTATTACACAATGAGTCGGGTGATCAACATCGGAAGGTTCCACAAACATTATCAAACTTTTTCACTTTAACTCATCAAATACAAAATAACATAAAATCGTTCAAAATGATCAACGAGTCAAACTTCATGAAAATCAACGTTTGTCTCTAAACACAAATCAGCAGGTGGCGCTGACACTCCAGTCACTGCCATTAAACCACCGAAGAAGAGCAAACAGTTCTCTCAACCCCCTTCACACGTATATCCATCGTACCCTGGTTTTCACCCCGTATCACCACGGTAACGGTTGCTAGGTGTATTTGTTTTGGTGTTTGTGGTGGTTTGGACTGGGGACCCTGCAACCTGAAGTGTTTAGAAATGGCGACTCGCCTCTACATCCTCCTCGCTCTATTCGATGAGGTCTGACCTTTCGAGAGTGATCTCACCAGCCACCTCGACCTTTTGTCCCTCCTGCTGAGAACAGCGCCTCCTGGCTGTAGAAGCCTGAGCTGCTTTTAATGGGAGGCCTGTTTAGCAGATCTTTTGGTTTCTGTATTCTTTTGGCCGTACTGCTCGCTCACATCTCCATTGCCCTGTGGGCTACCAGTGTGCTGACTCTATTGACACAGTGTTCTCTGGCCACTGGGTTGCTCCCTGTATAACCACTTACATCAGTAACTGTTGTGAAAGACGTCCATGTCTGTGTGTCTGTGGCTTTGATTTCAAACTGTCTCAACTCACCCAGAAACTTCTTTCATCTGTTGTCAGACGCTGTTTGACCTTTGACCCCTGCTCGTACAGATTACCCCCTCCTTGTAGAGAGGCGGGTCGTTCTTTCAGATTTGAGTCTTCAGGGCGTTTGGGGAGGAACATGTTCAAATGTTTCTGACGTCAAAGTGTGCAACTTGTTTTTGGTTGTAAACATGTGGTCAGATTCTCTCATGTTTCTTTTTCATTAAAGTGGATTTTAAATCCGAATTTTCCCAGTTTGATCGTCTGAGACAAACTGAGGCTGTTTTGTCTGAATCTTCTGGACAAAGAGGAAACGTTGAGTTCGGCTTCATGGTCACAGTCGATAATATTCAGGCTCAGTCACTGAGCTGCGTTTGCTCGGCTTCAGTTTAAGGCGGATTTGAGTTAATGAGGTTAAAGAAATCCTTTTCTCGGAGTGAATGGGAAGTCATTGTGCAGAATTCCTGAGGGCTGACGGAGCGAGCAGAGCGTCAGAGGAGGTCGAGCGCTCGCAGAGTCCTGAACTCTGACGGCAGTTTGAACTGGAGATCCTCTGTGTGCTCTGTAAAACACCAGCTGACCTTCAGTCCATCTCCTCATCCTCCTTCTCTTCTTCTTCCTCTGTCTTTAGTCCTTCATGGTCATGGCCCACATTTTCCCAGAAGGTCAATAATCCTCTCAACCTGCAGAACTTTATTTCTGCTACTTTTCCTGATGTATTACAAGATTACATTTAAATTCAAATAAATTTTCCTATTTTTCAGACATTAATTAGTTAACTTCCTTCTGTTCCAGATTAACACCAATGGATTTGTGTCGGTCGTCGACCCTCCAGCTGAGAGCGTGTACCTGGGGAAGATGCCCGCCAGTTTTCCAATGATTGCCGCTCTGCTGGGAGACCTGGACAACAGTGACGGACAAGGGACGGTCTTCTACCGGCAGGACAGAAGCCCGGAGGTACTGAATCGAGTCGCTGAGCACATCAAACAAGCTTTCCCCAGAGAAGAAGGAGTCAAGCCCCTCAACGTCCTCGTCGTCACCTGGGTGGACATGGCTGCTTGGGGGACTTCAGGTCGAGGAGACGGATTGGACGCTAAGGTCAGCCATGTTGTGTTTTTTTAAGATGGTTTGATTTATAGCTCAGGTTTGACAGTCAACCTTCACCTTTGAATAAAATCCAGGTGATTCCTGAATGTACATGTCGGTGAAGACTCTCAGTCAAGTGAACGTAGGCAACTGGACACGCTTGTGTTTCATGAAGACGTTTCCTTAAAGAGTCTTCTTCAGTTCTGACTAATGGGAGGTTTCAGGTATTTAAACTCTGTGTTATGTTAATCAGGCAAGTCGTTAAACCCCCCCCCCCCCCCCCCACCGGTTGTGGGTCGTTGAGTTCCCCTGAGTCCAGGTGTGAATGGCTGTTGATCTGTGTTACAACCTGGCTCAAGGGAAGCAACACACAGGAGTCAAACAACAACTAAGTTTTGCCAAAACAAGTTTATTGTAAATTAAAGTTATTATGGTGGCTGATAGCAATGCTGCTGATCCTGGCTGCACAGAGAGAGTGAGCTCGAAGCTTCGCAGGCTTTTTAAAGAGCAGTCAACCGGAGCCAGGTAACAAGGGCAAACGAGGGAAGTCCGAGTTCCAGGTTGGCTGGACAACATGGAACAGAACAAGTTTTGGGACATAACAATTTGTTAGTTGCAGACCCATCCTGCTGTTGCCTTCAGGGTCACTGGAGTTGGGCTGACTGGGCAGAGAACTGATGACAGTATTTTAAACCACCTTCTTTCACTCCTCTTTCAAACCATCTGTCTTCTCTGGACAAAATACGAACATTACCCTCCTCAGAAGAGTGTTGCTTGTCCATGAGGTGTAAGTAGATGGCTGAATCATGGCCTGAGGAACTGGTGGTGGTGTGTCTGGGGGGGGGGTTAAAGACTCGAAGGGTTAAGGTCTCCCTGGTGACGCTTTCTAGCTCTTCTTGGGGGACCCTGAGGCGTTCCCAGGCCAGATGGAACATGTAGACCCTCCAGCTAGTTCTGCACCTCCTCCCGGATGGCCGTGCCCGGGCCTCCTGACTTGATGCCTGAACCTCCTCAACTTTACCTTTCCAACCTAAAGGAGCTGTGGTTCTACTCTGAGCTCCCTCCTGATGTCTGAACTCCTTACACTTTCTCTGAGGCGGGGCCTAGACACCTGACAGAGAAAACTAATTTTGATGTTCCGTCTTGTTTCTGTTTTGTAGCAGTGTATGGGACCATCTTCCTCTAAAGATCAGAAACTCTCTGCTCGTCAGCTCAGACAAGATGGTTTGGAAATTAAAGGGCTCTCCTCAAACTACCAACCAGATTAGAAAATCAGAAGAACTTTGTGACCCTAGAAGCAAAACTGAGAACGGCTGCTCAACAACTTTTCATTTGATCTTTCAGAGAAACACATTCCAGCTGGTTGTGGCCTCCACGAAGTCTTCCTCCTATGCCATCCACTTATATCCGACAGACGGCCTGCAGTTCCTCTCCACGTCTGTTGGGGGTGAGAATAAGCTCCTAGAGGCCGGCTTCAATGAAGGCATGGTGCAGGGCTGGTTCCAGAACAACCAGGGGACGTACTACCAAACTACGACAGATGAAGAGGCCTCCATCAGGGAACTTACTGAGTATGAATCTGGTGTTTGAAAATATAAGATGTCAGACAAGTAATCCACGTCAATGTTATAGTGGCTAACAGAGTGCGAACAAAACAAATACTTCAGCCTTAGTGCCCAGGACAAGCGTGAATGTTTATATCAAATTATACTTTGAAGAAGATACTTTTTACTGTAATAAACAATAAACAGTATTTCCAAAAGTGGCACTATCACAAATGTTTGGATGAAAAAGTCTCTCAGACTTGAAAAGATCCGTCTTCACTGGACAAAATTTAAACGAACAACCAGAAACTGGTTTGTTATGTCTCTGAAAGAGACTTGACAAAGGAAGTCCTTATTTTTGTTGTTCAAGGTGTTGAAAACGTGTGTGGACCCATGTCTTGCCAAATTTAGTCTTTGTATCAAGGTCTTAGATTAGTGAGAGAGAACCTTGTTGGTTTACTTATCACTGAAAAGAACATCGATGAAATGAACTGTCCACTATCTAAAAAGCTTGTTTTCATTTTCACTGATTTTTTTCCCGTCCTATATCCAATCAGAAAGACAAATTCTGGACGCAAAGGAGTTTGGGTGTATGAGATTGGTCCTTCGCGGTTCTTTGTCACCATCATACCAGGATTGGTCACTGGTCTTCCTGAGGAGAAAGGTACAACTGAACCTCCCGTGACGGTGTTGCCAAGACAACCCGATGAGCAACAGGAGGTGGACTTTTCAACCTACACAACCCAGACAATGATGTCAACTGAAGCAGCAACAGAAGAAAAGGAGGAGTTCCACACTGAAAGTACCGCTGAGTATCAAACTGGTTACACAGAAGCTGAGACCGTCACACCAGGGTTTGTCAAACCAGATAATGAAGAGGAATTTCCAGAATCCGAGACTGTCACATACAACAGTCCTGAAAGGGTTCATCCACGTTACCCAGACCATCCTGAACCAGTCCAACCACGGTACATCAGTCCTGAATCAGTCCAACCAGTGCCCCCCCATTCCCAGCCCCAACACCCCCAGATTGTTGTGGTGGATGAGGACGAAGATCTGGATGTAAATGGTAAATTATTGGGGTTCAAAACTTTTGTGCTTGAAGATTTTGATTTAATTTCTTAAGGCTTATGTCCAGTTAAATGTTTGACTGATGCAGTCTTTGGTTCTTTTCTCAGTATTTGCCTACAATCTGGAGACCTGTGCTCACAACAGACACAAATGCTCTAATTTTGCGGATTGTCGGGATTACAGTAACGGGTACTGCTGCCACTGCAGGCCTGGTTTCTACGGTAACGGGAAGGACTGCGTCGCAGAAGGTGAGAATCGATAACGATGTGGGATGGTGCTCAAGACTTGAATTGAAGATTATTTTCATGATTGATTAATATGACCTTTATTTTCTCGATAAATCGATGTTTAAAATTCTTATGAACATTTTGGCCCAACATGATTCAATCAAATTCCTTGTTTCATGCAACAAACGCACTAGAACCTGGTGATATTTGACCTTATAAGTCAGTACAATAATTTTGTGTTGACAGTTAAAATGTCACAGGAAAAAGGTCTGATCGCTGAGGGACAACTTCTGCCCTTCGTATGAAATCTGTGTTGTTTCCCAGGTAAACCGCAGAGAATGAATGGAAAGGTCAATGGTCGAGTGTTTGTTGGGAACTCGCCTTCACCCGTGGAGTTCAGTAACAACGACTTGCACTCATACGTGGTGGCCAATGACGGACGGGCCTATGTGGCCATCAGCAACATCCCCACAAGCATGGGGCCCTCCCTGCAACCACTGTCCTCCCTGGGAGGAGTCATCGGCTGGGCCTTCGCCCTGGAGCAGCCTGGCTACCACAATGGCTTCAGTCTAATTGGTGAGGAGACGTTTTAACAGTCTGGGTTGACTTCGGAGTGTCTTCTACAGAAAGAGAGTAAATGTAAAGGCTGTGCTCAGTTCATGTGTGAATATGTGTTGTGACCATGAACCTTAATGCCCTTGGCATTGTTCCCCTGTAGGTGGCGCTTTTTTCCGACAGGCTGAGGTGATCTTCCAGCCGGGAAACGAGCGTTTGAACATCAAGCAGCAGTTTAAAGGCATCGACGCACACGACCACCTGGTGGTGAGCACAGCACTGGAGGGACGTCTACCCCCCATCCCGCTGGGATCCTCTGTTCAGATCAACCCGTACCAAGAGATCTACCAGTACGACAGAAACTGTAAGGACCGTTACCTAAAACTAAATCAGTATCGCAACGTAAATCTGTATTCATTGTTTTCTCTTCTGCTACAACCAGTGATCACTTCCTCCTCAAACCGCGACTACGCCATTACCTCCCCTGACGGCACTGTCCAGACTAGAAGCTACCAGTGGCGTCAGACCATCACCTTCCAGGGCTGCCCTCACAACGAGGTAACCAGGGCGGCACCATCCACCCAGCAGCTCAGTGTTGACCAGATCTTTGTGATGTTTGATGCCGACAACAATCTGACCCGCTACGCCATGAGCAACAAGATCGGCTCCGTCCACAGTGAGTTTAAACACCTCGTACCCGCAGAGGAAATATGAGCAAAGAAAGGGGACATTTATTTATACACTCTCATGAAATCAAATCTCTGAAGATGTTTCCACACATGAACTAAAATATTGTCCTGACATGTTGTGTAGTTAGTGTTTCTCCTGTGAAGCAGCAGCAGGCGAGGGGCGGAGCCTGGGTAGAGCAGCAGGAGGCCGGAAGCATCATGTAAAAACTTTAGTCAATTAAAGAAATATTAGAAAACATTCTCTGAAACAAAGATTTTCAGATTTTCAGTTTCATGTCACATTAAGCTAAACGAAATAATTACAGATTCATTGATAATGAAATATAACTTTGTTACAGCCTGAATAAATGACCTCAGCAGAAATGGGCTTCCACACTTTTTGGATTTGTCCACAAGTTTTACAGCCATTAAGATGTGAAGATGTTCACAGGTCCAGCTGCAGGTTGTCAGGTTGACGTGTCTCCTGGTCGTGGTTTGTTGCTACTCGGAGGAATGTGCTTCCTTCAAAGAAACATCAACAGTGATCTGTTGGTAGCAGCTTTATTTCCTCAGCTGCGAGCTGCAGCGGCTGTGAGAGCGTTGGCAGGGGGTAAAGGTCAGGGAGATACCAACCTCCAGTCCACAGGAGGGGACATCAGATGATTCTTTAACTACATTAGGGGTTAAGAGTAAAAGTGCAGGTGGGTTTGTACCCTCGAGGTTGAATGCACTCTTTGTAAGCTGCTTTGGATAAAAGATGCTTCGGCTTCAGAGTTCCACAAACAAACCAGACTTGGCCGGAGTCTGAGATTTAAACGTGGAACATCTGGGTCGTGTTTCCTGCGAAAGGAAACTTCAAACATCCAGCTGCTGCATGATGGGAACACGGAGCCACAGGTGCTGAAGCGATGAACTGGAGCTGCTGCTAATCCATCCATCACATTCATTAATCCGATTATCATTTATTAATGAACATCAGTAACAGGAAACATCACTGAAAACACAAACAGATGTTGAAAGTGTGGTTACTCTTGTTATTTTGTCTTTTTTCTCACAGGCAGTCTTCCGGAGCAGAATCCATGTTTCACCGGCCGACACGGCTGCGACATCAACGCTGTGTGCAGACCGGGCGAAGGCCTCCGGTTCACTTGTGAATGTGCTGCTGGCTTCACTGGAGACGGACGCTACTGCCACGGTAACACAAACGCACGTTACAGCGTAACCCCTGACCCCTGCCCCCCTCACATCATGTCTGTAAATGTTGTTGTTTTATTGGCAGATATTGACGAGTGCAGGGAGACGTCCTGGATCTGTGGGTCCAACTCCGTCTGCAGTAACCAGCCCGGAACCTTCCGCTGTGAGTGTTTGACCGGATTCATGTTCGCCAGCGATGGAAAGACCTGCATCGGTGCGTTTAAACGTGTGTGTGTGTGTGGGTGCAGTGTGTACTTCCTGTGTGTTGTTTGAGTCCCTTGTTGAACATACAGATGTTCTTAAAGACGCCAAGAGACATAAACAATGGAGGTTTTGTTACGTAACTGTGACTCATATGAAAACATCTGTGAAGCTCATGAGTCTGATGAACGGTCTTTATACAGTCAGATATTCTTTCTGTTACAGCAGATGTAGTTTTATATAATAATAATAAAAGGCTACAACATATATTTTCTGGTTGGTCTTGCAGAGGAGAATCGTCCAGTGGACCATTGTCAGACAGGAAGTCATGACTGCGATGTTTCTGACCGAGCTCTGTGCAGCTACACCGGAGGTTCGTCGTACGTCTGCTCGTGTCTCCCGGGCTTCGAGGGCGACGGCCGGTCGTGTCAAGGTGAGTTTATCAGACGCTGCGTATTATCGTCTGCTGACCTCGGCCTTGTCTTCATCTCCGTGTCTTTGTTTCTGCTCAGACGTGGACGATTGTCGGCTGGATCGTTGCCACAGTGACGCCTTGTGCTCCAACACGCCGGGCTCCTACACCTGCCAGTGCCGCCCTGGTTTCCATGGTGATGGATACCAATGCAGGCCCACATCCTCAGGTAGGAAACAAACCGTTAAACTAAAGTTTAGTTTAGTCAAACTGTGTGAACAGACTGGAGGTTTACAGACGTCTCAGGGACGAGTGGAAGCTGTGTCCCAGCTGAAGGTTGAGACGGACCAACAGAGTCTCAACAAATCTCAGGGTCAGAAACCACAAGTTCACTGTGACTCCTGATCCCTGAAGACAAAACCTGATCATTCACTTCACACCATCAACAATCAATCATCAATCTAACCATTGAGGAAATACAGTTTTCCCTTTCCCACCTCTCTCTGCTCTCGCATGGCTGAAATCCTATCTTACAAACTGACTCATCAGCATCAACAACTGCACCTCCTCCACCGCTCCTCTGTCCCAAGGCGTCCCCCAGGGTTCGGGGCTTGGTCCTCATATGTCAACATGGTCTCCACTTCCACTGCTATGTTACCCTAACGTTTGTAAAGTGTCTGAGTATTTTGAAAAGCACTCTATAAATAAAATGTATTATTATTATTATTATTATTAAAACTTAAAAAAATAAAATGATGTAAACAACATCATCTTAGTGACAAACAGTCAAACTTTATGTTTTATCAAAGGTTTTGATGATGAACTGATTTATCTTCACTCCTGTTCACACACATTCAGACGATGATGTTGGTGAATGAACGATGTGACGAGCTGCTCGTGATCTCTGATCTTCTCCATGTTCACTCGTCCATTTAACATCCAAGAGCAGGGACCTTCCTTTTCCTTTTTTAGAGAAGTTGAGTGTTTGGGACAATTTGACCCGATGTCCTCGACGTCCTCGTTAACGTCTTCAAGTGTAAATCAAACCGTAACGTTGAATCTGAACAGTTTTCAGGTGAGTCACATGAAGTCAGTGACCGATGTTCCTACATCAGGGTTTCAGTCAGTCCTTGTTAAGTCTTTGATCTGTAGAACAAAGACACTCATCATTATGTTCTGAAATGATTCTCAAAGAAAATATAATCATGAACAAATTTACATATTTATTATTGGTTTGTTAATAAGTGACGAGTTTATTAAAAAAGACTAATCCCCCCCCCCCCCGTACAAATGCATCTGAATTGAAAAGTTTGACCTCGTCTGAAAAACTGTTGAAACTGAGCAGAGCAAAAGTTTTTATTCTCAGACTTTCATAGTATTTTATATTTAGTTTTATGCTTTTTTTAAATCAGTATTTTATCTGTAGCTTGTAGTTCATTTGTCACTTCCTTGTTAACTGTTGATCTGTGCTGTTTTTTAAATTCTTTCTAAAGTCTTCTGTCACTGAGTCAAAGTTGAAGAAGAGTAAATGTAGTGACGGAGGAAGGTTATTATGGCATCTGATGTTTTTCCAAAACCAAACGTAGGAGTTATGATAATCGCAGTGTTTGTCTGTGAGCTGCGAACGAGAACCTCTCGTTCTGTGGCTGCAGTAGAATGAAAGGAGTTCAATGGGATTCGCTCTAATGAAGCTAAATGCTGAATCAAGTTAAACTTCATTATTTTTTAGGTTTACAGAAATCTTAAAATATGAAGATTTTCTCCTCCAGAGAAAAATGAATGGATATTTGTGTTTATTTTTGCTGCTGATCTGATTCGTCATATTTTGATTCTCCGTTTTTTTTTTTCTCCTCTTTTGTTGTTGTCGTCGTTTGTGTCGGTGGTTTGAGTCCGTCAGTGATTCCAGGTGTCAGATTAGATAGAACTGGAGCTAATTACAGCTCCACTGCACCACGCCACACTTTTGTCATATTTTCATCGTCCCGGCCCCTGAAGGTCATAATTTAGTGTCCCCTGTCAAAACTTGTCCCAGCGTCTCTTACACAAGCTGCTGCGCTTCCTTTAATCTGGCTCCGTCTCACAGGGGTCGTCTGGCTGATTGTGGTTTGTCCTTGGAGGATAAGAGCCGAGAGCCGAGGCTCCTCCAGACGTCACCGCAGACCTTGGTTCTCTCCACGCTTATCTGCAGCTGCCACGTCCTCCAGTCTGAAATCATATTAAACCTGTCGGAGACATGTTGGAGATAAAATTAGAATTACACATGATCAAAATCCAGCATATAGATATTAACAGCTACTGATTATTCATGAATTATTTTCTTTACTGGTCGATTAAATCCTGAAAAAAGTTGATTCTTCAAATGTTGTTTATTTCGACCATCAGTCCAAAACCCAAAGATTCACTTTATTATAAAATAAGAAAATACATCAAATTCAATTATTATATAATATTAATATATAATATAATATAAAATAAAATATATATATTATCATATATAATAGTTTCAGCTCAGTTCTTAAAAAGAGAAAAAAACAACAAATAAAATAAAGTTGTTATAGTTGTTACCTGAGTGGTTAACGGGTGGTTGACGAGTGGTTGACGAGGGGTTAATGAGTGGTTAACGAGTTGTTACCTGAGTGGTTAACGGGTGGTTGACGAGTGGTTGACGAGTGGTTAACGAGTGGTTGACGAGTGGTTAACGAGTTGTTACCTGAGTGGTTAACGGGTGGTTGACGAGTGGTTGACGACTGGTTAACGAGTGGTTAACGAGTTGTTACCTGAGTGGTTAACGGGTGGTTGACGAGTGGTTAACGAGTGGTTGACGAGTTGTTACCTGAGTGGTTAACGAGTGGTTAACGAGTGGTTAACGAGTTGTTACATGAGTGGTTAACGAGTTGTTACCTGAGTGGTTGACGAGTGGTTAACGAGTTGTTACCTGAGTGGTTAACGAGTGGTTAACGAGTGGTTAACGAGTTGTTACATGAGTGGTTAACGAGTTGTTACATGAGTGGTTAACGAGTGGTTGACGACTGGTTAACGAGTGGTTAACGAGTTGTTACCTGAGTGGTTAACGAGTGGTTGATGAGTGGTTAACGAGTTGTTACCTGAGTGGTTGACGAGTGGTTAACGAGTTGTTACCTGAGTGGTTAACGAGTTGTTACCTGAGTGGTTGACGAGTGGTTAACGAGTGGTTAACGAGTGGTTAACGAGTTGTTACATGAGTGGTTAACGAGTTGTTACCTGAGTGGTTGACGAGTGGTTAACGAGTGGTTGACGAGTGGTTAACGAGTTGTTACCTGAGTGGTTAACGAGTGGTTAACGAGTTGTTACCTGAGTGGTTAACGAGTTGTTACCTGAGTGGTTAACGAGTGGTTAACGAGTTGTTAACTTCTTATAATTTAAACTCAACATGATGAAAGCTCAACCTTGTATCAAAGATCTTCACATTGTTGACATTGTTTCTGTGATGTCTCACTCTGACTGTTATTGTGTTTGTCCAGAGCGAGAGAAGACGCAGTGCGAGCATCAGAGAGAAAGCGCTCAGGCCGCCGCCTCCTCCTCTGGCTTCCTCTCCTTCTTCCGTCCTCGACCGGCCGTCGGTCAGTACGTGGCACAGTGTGATGAGCACGGAGCCTTCGAGCCGTCGCAATGTCACGCCAGCATCAGACAGTGTTGGTGTGTGGACGCCACGGGTCAGGAGATCCCCAACACCCGGACCGGAGCCAGCAACGCTCCTCTGTGTGAGTCACACACTTCATGTTCCAATGTCTGAATGAACTAAACAAGTTAACTAAACCACACTGAACTAAACAAACTTCTTCACAGGTATTAACCACGCAGTGACTCCTCCCCCTCTGGGTCCGACGCCGCGGCCTGACGTACAGCCCGTCGCTCCGGGGACACACCTGCTGTTTGCGCAGAGCGGGAGAATCGAACTTCTTCCTCTGGACGGATACAACATGAAGAGAGAGGACGCCAAACCTCTGCTGCACGTCCCTGTAAGACTCTTCTAAACATTAACATGTCAACTTTTAAACATATGGGACACGTTGAGACACATTAAGACAAGTTGAGACACGTTGAGACATGTGACATTGTTTTCTGTCTCAGGACCGGGTGGTGATCGCCATCGCCTACGACTGTGTGGACAAGATGGTTTATTGGACAGACATCACGGGGCCGGCAATCAGCCGGGCCAGTCTGAGCGGCGGAGATGTCACCCCAGTGGTCACCGCAGGTAAGACAGTCTGTCTCTGGTTGTTCATTTGTCTCGTTTCAGTTTATAAATAAAGTTTGTCCTCAGAGCTGCAGAGTCCTGAGGGCGTGGCCGTCGACCACGTGTCCCGCCTCCTCTTCTGGACGGACTCCATGAGAGACACGGTGGAGGTGTCACAGCTGGACGGCAGCCAGAGACGAGTCCTGTTCGATTCCGACCTCGTCAACCCCCGAGCCATCGTCACCAACCCACCGTACGGGTGAGTCACCGCTAAGGCGACTAGTTAACCGTTATCTGTGGATAGTATCAGTAGTATCAGTAGTATTAGTAGTATCAGTAGTATCAGTAGTATCAATAGTATCAGTAGTATCAGTAGTATTAGTAGTATCAGTAGTATCAGTAGTATCAATAGTATTAGTAGTATCAATAGTATCAGTAGTATCAATAGTATTAGTAGTATTAGTAGTATCAGTAGTATCAATAGTATTAGTAGTATCAGTAGTATTAGTAGTGTCAGTAGTATTAGTAGTATCAGTAGTATTAGTAGTATCAGTAGTATTAGTAGTATCAGTAGTATTAGTAGTGTCAGTAGTATTAGTAGTGTCAGTAGTATTAGTAGTATCAGTAGTATTTGGGGATACAGTGCTCTGTGGTGGTTTCAGGCGTCTCTACTGGGCCGACTGGGACAGAGACGGACCTAAAATCGAGATGTCCAACATGGATGGGACGGAGCGCAGCATCCTGGTGAAAGACGACCTGGGACTTCCCAACGGTTTGACCTTTGACCTGGACACCCAGCAGCTGTGTTGGGCCGACGCCGGTGAGTTCTTGTTATTGTTAGTGTAACAACAACAACAACAACAATAATAATAATAATAAAATTAACCACACACAGGGACTCATAAGGTCGAGTGTATGGATCCTCATCGACGAATCAGGAGACAGATCGTCGACAGGATTCAGTTTCCATTCTCCCTGGTGTCGTTAGGACGGAAACTTTACTACACAGACTGGAGGAGGTAACACACAGACACACAATAACACACACACGCACACACACACAAGGTTAATGGTTAATTTGATGTAAATTTGGGTTATTCGGTTTTTCAGAGAGGCCGTGGTCGCCGTCGATCGTCACTCGGAGACAGAGACTGGAGAGTTTCTGCCACAGAGACGCTCGCGCCTGTACGGCATCACCACGACAACCACACAGTGTCCACAAGGTACAACAACAACCCACAAGTCTGGGCTCGAGTCTCAGGTGGTGACGGAGCAGGTTTGGTGGATGTGAGGAGGATGGAAACACTTTGGTTAAATAACAGACGGGTTAGAGCTGCAGACTTTACAGCTCCTTTTCACACCATCAACTCCACCCTGTTGGTTTCACCATCATTTAGTCTCTTTTATCTTAATGTTAAACTTTTACTCCACTGGAGGACGGTTTGAATCATCAGAGTTTCTCTTCTCTCCCAGTTTATAATTACTGCATCAACAACGGTGGCTGCTCTCACCTGTGTCTGCCGCGACTTGGCGGCTTCACCTGCCGCTGCCCGGATGACGCCGCCGCCGGCGGCCGATGTGAGGACAGGAAGTCGTGAGTTCAGCCGAGAGACGGGAAGAAAAAACAACGCTGTCACTGAATTTGGGTGTTTTTGAATTTTGTAACTTGAAATGAACATTTTATTGTTTTGCTTTTTGGTCCCAAAAAACTGACCTCACTGACACTATGATGTCACACTCTTCACTGTGATGTCACTCTTTTCTATGATGTCACTTTCTTTACTGTGATGTCACTATGATGTCACGCATCAGGTAAGATCACTTCTCGTCCTGTTCAAGTTGAATTCAGATCTTTTTGTCGTTTGAATCTGACAAAACATTTTGACCAGATGACGATTTTATGAAAATGAAAAGAAATTTTTTAAAATATTTTGTTGTACAACTCTTGATTCTGACGTTTGTAAGAATCACAAATGTTTCTGATTATTAAAAACACGTTAAAACAGAAGAATCTCGTGTTTTTTTCTCGAGAAACAAACAAAGTTATATAAGCACATATAGAAATATATGATTGTCATGAAAATTAATACATATGTAATAAAAATGCCACAGAAGAATAAACATGTAAAATATCAAACATTTCATAAAAAAATAAACAAATGTGAAAAAAATCATCAGTTATGGACGTGAAAGTCTGAACATTTTAATTCTTCCTTCAAACTTTAATTTAATTTATTTTTGAAAACAAAAAAACCGGTGGATTTCTCAGTCTAGTGTCCAGGTTATAGTCAGAGCCGAAGATCAACTTTGCTTCGTGGAAACGTCACTGAGAGAAAAACTCCTTGTGAGCAGCTCTGGTTTTTCTTCAGCTGAGGGAAAATCTGTGGATCATTTGAAATGACCAGAAACAACACTATGAATTTTTGAAACAGTTTATTCCAGATTCCAGGTTGTAGCTGTCGTCTGCACTGATGTTAACGTGTCTCTGTGGGTTTTACGTCTGAACCTGAACCCAGCGACTCTAAGAGATGAAGGGACAGCCCGATGCTTTCTTTATGAAATCCTCACATTGTTAATGCGAGTTTCATTCAGTGACTGTGTGAGGGTTGTAAAAAGAAAGTGAAGCGTAGCCGAGTGTTATTCTGCTGCTGAGTCTAACACACGTGGTTCGGGTTCAGTCCTGGAAGCTTCTGCCTTGCTGTGGATAGCTTCTCCAGATCCTGGTCCTGGTCTGTGTCAGGACCAGCGGACCAGGACCTGGTCTCCCTCCTCTATGGTGTAAAACTGTAGAGTCTTTGTGTCGCTGTCGAGCTCAAACTCTGTCCCGAGCTTCTACAGAGAAACAAAGGTTTGACCATCAACAGGAGAAACCACGAGTCTCAGATCAGACAAACAGAACTTTTATTAAGTCTTTGATTTTCACTCATTATTAGAAACTGAAACAAGATTTAAACCGGAAACCGCGCGTGTGTGTGTGTGTTCACTGTGTGTGTGTGTGTGTGTTCACTGTGTGTGTGTGTGTGTGTTCACTGTGTGTGTGTGTTCACTGTGTGTGTGTGTGTGTGTTCACTGTGTGTGTGTGTTCACTGTGTGTGTGTGTGTGTGTTCACTGTGTGTGTGTGTGTTCACTGTGTGTGTGTGTGTGTGTGTGTTCACTGTGTGTGTGTGTGTGTGTGTTCACTGTGTGTGTGTGTGTGTGTGTGTGTGTGTGTTCACTGTGTGTGTGTGTGTGTTCACTGTGTGTGTGTGTGTGTTCACTGTGTGTGTGTGTGTGTGTGTTCACTGTGTGTGTGTGTGTTCACTGTGTGTGTGTGTGTGTTCACTGTGTGTGTGTTCACTGTGTGTGTGTGTGTGTGTTCACTGTGTGTGTGTGTGTTCACTGTGTGTGTGTTCACTGTGTGTGTGTGTGTGTGTTCACTGTGTGTGTGTGTGTGTTCACTGTGTGTGTGTTCACTGTGTGTGTGTGTTCACTGTGTGTGTGTGTGTGTTCACTGTCTGTGTGTGTTCACTGTGTGTGTGTGTGTGTGTGTGTGTGTGTTCACTGTCTGTATTCACTGTGTGTGTGTTCACTGTCTGTGTGTGTTCACTGTGTGTGTGTGTGTGTGTGTGTGTGTGTTCACTGTGTGTGTACTGTGTGTTCACTGTGTGTGCGTGTTCACTGTGTGTGTGTGTGTTCACTGTGTGTGTTCACTGTGTGTTCACTGTGTGTGTGTTCACTGTGTGTGTGTTCACTGTCTGTGTGTGTGTGTGTGTGTGTTCACTGTCTGTATTCACTGTGTGTGTGTTCACTGTGTGTGTCTGTGTGTGTGTTCACTGTGTGTTCACTGTGTGTGTGTGTGTTCACTGTGTGTGTTCACTGTGTGTGTGTGTTCACTGTGTGTTCACTGTGTGTGTGTGTTCACTGTGTGTGTTCACTGTGTGTGTGTTCACTGTGTGTGTGTTCACTGTCTGTGTGTGTGTGTGTGTGTGTTCACTGTCTGTATTCACTGTGTGTGTGTTCACTGTGTGTGTGTGTGTTCACTGTGTGTTCACTGTGTGTGTTCACTGTGTGTGTGTTCACTGTGTGTGTTCACTGTGTGTGTTCACTGTGTGTGTGTTCACTGTGTGTGTGTTCACTGTGTGTGTGTTCACTGTGTGTTACCTTGGGAGTGCAGTAAGTGAGCTTCAGATCTGCAACAGGAACCTTCAACAGTCTCTGAAGGAGACCCTTCACCTTCTGAACCAGCATGGAGGCTGCAGACACACACACAGTGAACACACACAGTGAACACACACAGTGAACACACACAGTGAACACACACACAGTGAACACACACAGTGAACACACACACACACACACAGATGTTTTACCTGGAACAGTTTTCTGGATGGGCGCCCGCTCTGCGTCATCAGGAAACAGGAACGTGATCTCTGGTGAGAAAACATCAGCACAGTAAATAAAGATGGACGACATGATATCCAACCAGAATCACCGTCCTGTGTTTGTTTGTCTCCACCAATCAGACTCAAATGAGGTCACTGTGACCTTTGACCTCTGAAATCGAATTCTTAGATGCATGGTGATGCAGACGACTCAGCATGTGAGACAGAGGCCAGGTCAGGAGGAGGGGTTATGATCTGTACTACAGCCGACATGTCGTCCATCTGCTGTGAAATGAAAATGAGCTGCAGCAACAGTTTATATACACACACATACTTGTGTGTGTACAGTCGGGGGGGGTACTCACTTAACAGCTGATTCTTCAGGGCAAACGTCTTCGGCTTCTTCAGTTCTCCTTCGTCTGGAGCTCCGTACTCTGACAAACAGGAAACTTTGTGAAATACATGATTTGATGGACGTGGATAAAACAGCTGACACACAAACATTATTCGTGTTGTATGATGTAACAGCTCATCAGTGTTTGTTGTTGTAGTTTCCTGTTACTGCCTCCAGGCTTCATTACAGCCACACTCTTCACCGGTCATGTGACGGGGGTGTGGCTTACTGTCAATAAGGCTCTGGTATCTCGGATGTTGAAGGGTGAACTGGTCGCTAGTCTGACTCCGCCCCCCAGTCTTCAGCCACTCCCCTCCAAACATCTTGATGTAGTCCAGCTCCGCCCCCCTCCTCTCCTCAAGGTGTATCTGATGGAAACCATGGCAACAAGTCAGCTTGAGCAGGCGCACCCCCCCCCCCCCCCCACACACACAGAGACACACACAGACACACACAGACACACGTCTCACTTGGCAGTTGTTGAGAGTGACCAGTTGTCCAAGTTTGGCGATCAGAATCTGATCAGCGGTTTTTCGGTTTCCATCACTACTCGTTAGACGGTTTCCACGACACAACAACTTCATCAAACTGCCAAGTTTCGCCAGCTCGTCCACCACACTCCACTGAGAGAGAGAGACAGAGACACACAGACAGAGAGACACAGAGAGAGAGACACAGAGAGAGAGAGAGAGAGAGAGAGAAACAGAGAGAGAGAGACACAGAGAGAGAGAGAGAGACAGAGAGAGAGACACAGAGAGAGAGAGAGAGAGAAACAGAGAGAGAGAGACACAGAGAGAGAGAGAGAGACAGAGAGAGAGACACAGAGAGAGAGAGAGAGAGAAACAGAGAGAGAGAGACACAGAGAGAGAGAGAGAGAGAGAGAGAGAGAGAGAGAGAAACAGAGAGAGAGAGACACAGAGAGAGAGAGAGAGACAGAGAGAGAGAGAGACACAGAGAGAGAGAGAGAGAGAGAGAGAGAGAGAGAGAGAGACACAGAGAGAGAGAGAGACACAGAGAGAGAGAAACAGAGAAACAGAGAGAGAGAGAGAGACAGAGAGAGAGAGAGAGAGAGACAGAGTTCATTTTATAATGTGTGTGTGTGTGTGTGTGCGTGCGTGCGTGCGTGCGTGCGTGCGTGCGTGCGTGTGTGTGTGTGTGTGTGTGTGCGTGCGTGAGACCTCCGAGATGTTGTTGTCATTCAGATTCACTTCCCTCAGTTCTGGAAACTTGTCGGTTTGTGAACCTGCTCAAACACAAAAACACTGAATAAAGTTTAACTTAACTTAAAGAAAGTAAATCTAAAATGAATAAGTTCTTTAAATTAACTTTATTTAATTGAGTCTGTTCTCTGTGACTCTGCTGAGTGGGTTCCAGAGTCACAGCTTCAACTGTCACAACCAGCTGCGGGTGAAGAGTGAAGCTGAACTGAGATCAGTTAGAAACACTCTGACGTTATTAACAACCAGAGTTTATCTCCAACTGAAGAGTTCTGATCAGTTTGGTGGATTTGTTCCAGCAGCAGCTCTTCAGGGTCAGGAAGCAGAGGATCATGGGTAATATCCAGTGGGACGACTCAGTCAGAGTCAACACATTGAGACACTTTGTTTAACATGAAAACACTTCATCAGACCCAGAGACAGAGCTAATCACCACATGTGGCTGCAGGGGGCGCTGTTCATCAGTAACTGTTACACAGTGTTAATTTTTTTACCAGGAGCAGCGTCGTCGAACCTGATGACGGACAGTCCGCACTGAGACAAGCTCAGCTGCTTCAGTCTGAAAACACAAACACATGATATATAAAACACCTCATGCTGTTGATTCATGGAGTGAAGTCTTTAAATTAAATCTGCAGCTGCTGCACAGGTCAAAGGTCAAACTGCTTTTAAAAGGTCCAGTGTGTAGGATTTAGCTGAAAGGATCTATTACCAGGATGTTCTTTACCCAAGAATGAGCCCTTTATATTTAATACTTAATATTTAAATACTTTTATATTTACATCGGGAGCGGGTCCTCTTTACGGAAGCAGCCATGTTTTTTACAGTAGCCCAAACTGAACAAACTAAACCTTTTGAGTTTTTATAACAACAGAAGCTCCACAGGTAGTTTGGAAGGGGAGGGGGGTGGTGTGAGGGGTGTTCAGCTGCAACACGACACTTCACCACTAGATGTCACTAAATTCTACACTAACCCTAACCCATGACTTTCACAGTTTAATGGTTAACGTTTTTTACGTCTGAACAATCTGTCACAGTTACTTCAGTTGTATTTGATTATGCTGCAACACTGTGTAATTCCTTATTCTCAGGCTCCAGCAGGAAGTCGTTAGAGACTCTGCAGTTTGTCCTAAATGCTGCAGCACGTGTCCTGAAGACAACCAGGAACAGAGACCACATGTCTCCTGTGTTAGCTTCACTACACTGGCTTCCTGTTACATGTAGAATTTAAAATCCTCCTCCTCACCTACATTAATAAAATGGCAGCATCGAACCTTAAAGAGCTCATCGTACCTTATCACCACTAGAGCCCTGAGCTCCCAGAACTCAGGCTGTTGTCCCTAAAGTCTCTAAAGCAGAGGAGGAGCCAGAGCTTCAGCATCAAGCTCCTCTCCTGTGGAATCGTCTCAGCTTCAGTTGTGGAGGCAGACTCCCTCTGTACGCTGAAGATTCAAACCTTCCTTTACGATAAAGCTTATAGTTAGAGCCGGTCCAGGTTTGTCTTGGTCCTGATCTTAGTTCTGCTGCTACAGGTCTAGAAGGTCGGGGACACATGACACACAGAGCTTCTCTTCCCAGCTTCTCCTTCCTCTTCTCCATCCTCATCTCATCTAAGAAATGAATATCTCATCAATACATGTTACTGACTGGACTTCTTCCCCGGAGTCCCTTTGCCTTATCGTCCGCAGATCCACATCGTGGATTATGATGGTGGATCGAGAATCAGAGATCATAGTGATAATAATGGTGGATCCTGATCGTGTTGGCATCTGATGGATTTTTTTAGTAGTTTGACTCTTGTTGAGGGTTAAGAACAGAGGACGTCTCACCTTGTTAAATATCTGAGACAAACTGATTTGTGAATATGAGATATACTAAAAAGATTTGATTGATTTACCCCTGAAACTCCAGAAGTGTTTTGTGGACTCAAACACCCCCCCATCCATCATAGTTCATAGTTTCTGAAGCTAAAAGTCCAGGCGTCATCATGTTGTAAGATCACGATGACGTCATCATGCTGTGACTTCATAATGACGTCATCATGTTTCATTGCATGCAGTGAAAAACAAAATGTTCAAATCTCAAAAAAACGAAATGTTTATAAAAACATGTTTTGTTTTTATTGATAAAAAGAAAGTCAGAGTTTAGCATTTCTTTAAATCTATAAGAGTTTCAGTACCTTTTTCATTTATTACGTGTGCCTATGCATGCATAATATTACTATTCTACTTATTATACTTATTATTTGACTTCTTATTCTTCTTCAGTATGAAATTTTGTCCCGCTACTCCTCCTGCAGTTTTCATCGTAAATGCACAAAAATATTTCAGCATCATATAGCAGCTCGGTCGGGAATGGTGTGCTGCGACTACTCTAAGACATTCGCCAAATGGTTTGCTCCAAAATAAAAAAAAACAGCCAAAAATAATTGAATGGGAGTCAAGGTCTCTCGGCCATTTAGAGCAAGAGAGGAGCAGAACAGATTTTCTCTCGAAGTCGTGTTAGCTTCGCAGAAGTGTCGCTATGAAATCTATCTAAGCTAAACTTTGGCTGTATCCAGTTTTACCTTTAGTTCTCCGTTGCCTCTCTCCATTCGGTCTAATTATTGAGAGGAAATTTCTGGAAGGAGCAAATCAGTCAAACTCTCTCCCTTGGTTCCATTTCTTAACTCTGACCAATAAAAAAGATATCTGAGTGTTCGGCAAAGTCTTGGGATTCTCACGGTGTCTTTATTTCACAGATAGGACTTATTGTTTTTGAATAATCGCACGTTGTTCGAGGGCTTTGCTGAGTGTGGCTTTCTCTTTTCCAGTGGGTTTAGCCAGGAAAGATTCCTTTGATGTCTTAGATGTTAAGCACTAGACACACATTCAAAATTCCTCTGCAGGTCAATATTATAGTTTATTGACTCTCAGAACCTTTTAGCTGAGGTTGTAGGAACATTTCTACTGCAGAGCTCAGAGGTTAAATCAGTTGATCATTGAGCACACTTCACCTGGGTAGAGCAGATAGATTCACCACCGTCTCCTGCACTAAGGGGTTTCGGGACAGATTGAGGTTGGTGACGTTCTGCAGGACGCCTTCCGGCCTTTAAGAGACACAGCAGTTAGCATCAGGACGACAGGAAACAAACGTGGCTCTGAAGTAAACCAACGTCACCTCTGCAGCTCTGTGATGTTGTTTTCTTCCACACAGAGATCCTCTAGCTGTGGCCACATGGGGGCGCACTCCAGGATCTGAGCAACGAGAGAAAGGTGTTTGGAGACAAATCAGCAGATCAGGATGTAAACTTGACGACATAGGAAATCCTTCTAAATATCATTAAATTATGTTCTATTACATTCAAAGCATATACACAAAATACTGGTGAAACTAATTCTGATGTTGTAGGCATATTCAATCTTATTATTATATAATATTTATGAATACAGATAAATATATTGTCATTGCAACCCCAAAAAGGGTTAGGGTTATAATTATAATTCCCAAACCAGGGGCAGATAGTTCATCTCATTGTTGGGTAAGTATTTTGAATCATAAATACACATCGGACAATTTTAACAAATCAGTTGAAAATAGTGTTTAACATGTGCTTTAGCTACAGTTACTGGAATGTTGGTATAAATCCTCAGTTATATATCAATTTCCAAATTCTGATGTAATTTCCTTAAGGTACTGAAATATTATGTTAAACATGTATTTACAGAAAAATAAATTCCAGTATCAAGTCCAATAGAACTTAAAAAAACTGTATTTAAAGAATGTGTCAATATTTTGTGTGTACATGTTTTTATATATTCATAAATATCATATTTAATAAATATGTCCGATGTAATGTGACCACAGCATAAAAACATAGAAATAGCACAGATAATTGAAATATGTTTGTTATTGTGTGTGTTTTCTAGCCAGTTGTGTACCTGTGGCCAGGTGAGGTCACATCTGATCAGACTGAGAACTTTGAGGCTGAAGAACGACCGACACAGAGACGAGGGGTCGGAGGGCAAATGCAGAGTGTTGTAGCTACACAACAAAACAATGTTCAGTGACACACAGTGACACACAGTGACACACAGTGACACACACACACACACACACACACACACACACACACACACACACACACACACACACACACACACACACACACACACACACACACACACACACACACACACACACACACACAACCTGAGCTGGAGAACCTCCAGTCCCTCCAGCTGCTCAGTGATGGCGGACACGTCCTCCCAGCAGGACAACAGACTGCGACACATGTCCAACCACTTGATGTCTGGTCACTGATGTTAAAGCTTCACTGAACACGATCACACGCACAGTGACAACAATCACTGGTTTATTAATATTGAATGTATCGCGTGTTCAAATCCACACTTAACTGGACTTTTAACAACACACATGTGATTCTACAGAGACAGACTCAGACCAAGTGAATGTTCTGTTGCCCACAGTTTGGATCTGGGTGCTGAGCTTTGGTGTCCATATACTTTTGGCCGAGTAGTTGACTGAATGGAACAATAAAAATATCATTAATGTTTAAGTTCAGCCGAGGTCGGAGCAACTCTGAAAAGATACTGGGTGTGGTTTTCCTGATTTCTCCGTCACTTCCGGGTCCGTTCACTTGACGGTCTCCAAGCAACGCTGACGTCAGACTCTGAAAACTAGAGACACAAGCAGGGGGTGAAATGAACTGATCTTCATCTTCACCTCTCCCTCCTCACAGCATCGTACCTGCGCTCCTGGATGGGCTTCTCCTTAAACATAGCGGACACTGTGTCACTCAGCAGTTTCTCTGTGTCGTTGTCGTACGCCTGTCGCACAGCGGTCAGGTAGTCCATGCCGAAGCTCACCTTCGCTGGACGGACGAAGGAGCCGCCTGTAGCATGTCTGAGAGACAACAGCTGATGAGTGGATCTGTCGAGTCCAACTCTAATTGTTGAATCTATCAGATCTACATCACTGGTCATCAGACAAGTTACTCTATCAACAAAAAGAATCTCACATTGAAGAGAAATTAAACTGTTTCAATTGTTACAATCACAGACTGTAAATAATTATAATAAAAATATCTCTGAACGTTTCCATTGTGTGGTGAAGACGTTTTATAGCTTAGCTTGTGTTCATGTCTGAAACTTTTTATTCTAAACCAGCAGTTTGATGAAAGTGAGTCTGACTGTGAGTGTGAGGAGGAGAAAGTTTCCTCCTTCTCTCCCTGAGCGTCTGTTCTCTGTGACTCTGCTGAGTGGGTTCCATCTCCTGAGACAAGAACTGACTGAGTCACAGCTTCAACTGTCACAACCAGCTGCAGGTGAAGAGTGAAGCTGAACTGAGATCAGTTAGAAACACTCTGAAGTTACTAACAACCAGCTGCAGGTGAAGAGTGAAGCTGAACTGAGATCAGTTAGAAACACTCTGAAGTTACTAACAACCAGAGTTTATCTCCACTGTTCAGCAGGAAACTTAGAAACATGAAGAGTTCTGATTCAGTAACATTGAGCAGCTTTAAAGTGATGAATCTTACCTGCATGTGAAATACTGGACTCCGTCATGGCTGCCGTCATGTTTACCTCTGCTGGGCTCGTCCCACTCCACCCCGAACCACAGCCCTGAACGCACCCCCCACCCCACACACACACATTACACGTGGTGTCCTGGGAGACGGATCCTCACGTGGCTCTGCCTGTTACAGGTTTGAGTAGTTGGAACAGAGGAGGTCTCACCTTGTTAAATATCTCTGAGACAAACTGTGAATATGAGACTAATACAACTGATTGATTGACAGCTCAGAGATTGTGTCATGATTCAACACACACCGTGACTCTTATACACGCTCCACACAATGAGGCTGTGACATGATGGGACCGGTTCTGACCTTCTGTCGGTGGTACCGGGCCCACGTACCGGACCGTGGCCCGCTCCGCGCCGCAGAACACCCGCCTGCCCACCGCATCGTCCGGCACCTCCGGCTCCGTGTGTTCGATTCCCATGGAGAAGACACAAGGTGTAACCGCGAGACACTGAAGCGCTTGTTCTTCAGTCACAGGAACATGAAGCATTAGCTTCCTCGGCTAAGTGTTAGCTTCCTCGGCTGACGACCACAACACAGGCAAGCTGCACAGGAAGTGACGCGTTTCGTCGTCGTACCTGTTTCCGCTTGAAGCTTTAAATGAAATTAACTTATAATTTTGAAATGAACAGATAAATCATTTAACGTTTATTTTCATATATTTGCTCTCTTTAAGTGTTAAGTCACAGTTATCTGACCGGAAGTCTGTCGTTCACCGTTCACATCACAATTAAACTCTGGAAACATCAGCGGAAGCTTTGTGTTAATGTGACCGTGTTTCCTGGGGGACAGAATTGTCAGTAGCACAGCAGTGTGCGGCTGGAGAACATGTGAACGATCGTTTCCGCTCAAGTGTGTTTATTGTTCATTTATCATTAAATTCAACGAGAAGAAGAAGAAGAAGAAGAAGAAGAAGGGAGCGGAAGTAACGGATGTAAGGCAGGAACACTCTGAAGAAACAATGAAGAAGAAAGTTGACCACAGGTTTGTTTACTTTGTTTTACATGGACTCAGTTACTGTGACGGACTATCTATCTATCATCTATCTATCTATCATCTATTATCTATCTATCTATCTATCTATCATCTATCTATCTATCTATCTATCATCTATCTATCATCTATTATCTATCTATCTATCTATCATCTATTATCTATCTATCTATCTATCTATCTATCATCTATCTATCTATCTATCTATCTATCTATCATCTATTATCTATCTATCTATCTATCTATCTATCTATCATCTATCTATCTATCTATCTATCTATTATCTATCTATCTATCTATCTATCTATCTATCTATCATCTATTATCTATCTATCTATCTATCTATCTATCTATCATCTATCTATCTATCTATCTATCTATCTATCATCTATTATCTATCTATCTATCTATCTATCTATCTATCTATCTATCATCTATTATCTATCTATCTATCTATCTATCTATCATCTATCTATCTATCTATCTATCATCTATCTATCATCTATTATCTATCTATCTATCTATCATCTATTATCTATCTATCTATCTATCTATCTATCATCTATCTATCTATCTATCTATCTATCTATCATCTATTATCTATCTATCTATCTATCATCTATCTATCTATCTATCTATCTATCATCTATCTATCTATCTATCTATCTATCTATCATCTATTATCTATCTATCTATCTATCTATCTATCTATCATCTATCTATCTATCTATCTATCTATTATCTATCTATCTATCTATCTATCTATCTATCTATCAATCATCTATTATCTATCTATCTATCTATCATCTATCTATCATCTATTATCTATCTATCTATCTATCTATTATCTATCTATCTATCTATCAATCATCTATTATCTATCTATCTATCTATCTATTATCTATCTATCTATCTATCTATCAATCATCTATTATCTATCTATCTATCATCTATCTATCTATCTATCATCTATCTATCTATCTATCTATCATCTATCTATCTATTATCTATCTATCTATCATCTATCATCTATCATCTATCTATCATCTATCTATTATCTATCTATTATCTATCTATCATCTATCTATCATCTATCTATCTATTATCTATCTATCTATCTATCATCTATCATCTATCTATCATCTATCTATCTATCATCTATTATCTATCTATCTATCTATCATCTATCTATCTATCATCTATCATCTATCTATCTATCATCTATCTATCATCTATCTATCTATTATCTATCTATCATCTATCTATCATCTATCTATCTATCATCTATTATCTATCTATCATCTATCATCTATCTATCATCTATCTATCTATCTATCTATCATCTATCTATCTATCATCTATCTATCATCTATTATCTATCTATCATCTATCATCTATCTATCATCTATCATCTATCATCTATCATCTATCATCTATAATCTATCATCTATCTATTATCTATCTATCTATCATCTATCTATCATCTATCTATCTATTATCTATCTATCTATTATCTATCTATCATCTATCTATCTATTATCTATCTATCCATCATCTATCATCTATCTATCATCTATCTATCTATTATCTATCTATCTATCTATCATCTATCTATCTATTATCTATCTATCTATCTATCATCTATCCATCCTTCTATCTATCTGTCTACAGTGGGTAAAATAAGTATTGAACACGTCACCATTTTTCTCAGTAAATATATTTCTAAAGGTGATATTGACATGACATTTTCACCAGATGTCGGTAACAACTCAAGTAATCCAGACATACCAAGAAAATGAAGTTATGTGTAATAAAATGGAATGACACAGGGAAGAGGTATTGATCACCTGAAGAAAGGGAGGTGCAGAAAGACAACACACCAGCTGAACTCTGTCAGTAATTAGAAAGCAAACCTGCCCCTTGTCAGTGCAAATGAATATGAGCTGGTTCAGTCCCAACTGACGGCCTATAGAAAGGTGTGTCACACAAGAAACATCTCATGATGGTGAAAGCAAAGAGCTCGCTCAAGACCTTCACAACCTTATTGTTGCAGAACATACTGATGGCATTGGTTACAGAAGGATTCCTAAACTTCTGAATGTTCCAGTGAGCACTGTTGGGACCATAATCCGGAAGTGGAACATCATTTCACCATAAACCGGCCACGACCAGGTGCTCCTCGCAAGAGTTCTGACAGAGGAGTGAACAGAATTATCAGAGGAGTTGTCCAAGAGCCAAGGGCCACTTGTGGAGAGCTTCAGCAGGACCTGGAATCAGCAGGTCCAATTGTTTCAAAGAAAACAATAAGTAATGCACTCAACCGCCGTGGCCTGTATGCACACTCACCACGCAAGACTCCATTGCTGAAGAAAAAGCACGTTGAAGCTCATTTAAAGTTTGCTGCACAACATTTAGACAAGCCTGTGAAATACTGGGAGAATAACGTCTGGTCAGATGAGACCAAAATCGAACTCTTTGGATGCCATAACACACACCATGTTTGGAGGTCAAATGGCACTGCACATCCCCCCCAACACACCGTACCAACAGTGAAGTTTGGAGGTGGGAACATCATGGTGTGGGGCTGTTCTTCAGCGTACGTCACTGGCAAACTTCATTTAATTGAAGGAAGGATGAATGGAAAAATGTACCGAGACATTCTTGATGAAAATCTGCTGCCATCTCCCAGGATGATGAAGATGAAACAAGGGTGGACATTTCAGCAAGACAAGGATCCCAAACACAGCCAAGGAAACTCTCAATTGGTTTCAGAGAAAGAAAATAAAGCTGCTAGAATGGCCCAGCCAATCACCTGACTTGAATCCAAATGAAAAGAACTAAAGATCAGAGTTCATAGAAGAGGCCCCCGGAACCGTGTGGAAGAATGAGCCAAAATCACACCTGAGCAATGCATGTGACGAGTGTCTCCATCCAGGAGGCGTCTTGAAGACGTCATTACCAACAACGGCTTTTGTACAAAGTATTAAATAGATTTCAGTAAGCGTGTTCAATACCTTTTCCCTGTGTCATTCCATTTTATTACACATAACTTCATTTTCTTGGTATGTCTGGATTACTTGAGTTGTTACCGACATCTGGTGAAAATGTCATGTCAATATCACCTTTAGAAATATATTTACTGAGAAAAATGGTGACGTGTTCAGTACTTATTTTAGTGTATGTATCTATCCGTCTATCTATCTCTCCGTCCGTCCGTCCTAAACCTCGTCACTCTGTTTAAACACAAAATAAAAGCAGTTATATTTAGTTTTCTGTCTCTTTATGTAAATGAGTTTCCTGTGTCCTCAGTGCTGAGGCGTCTTCAGAACCGGCCTCTGACTACGTGGTGGGTCAGGTGTCAGGGAGTTTGTTTAAGAAGAGTTCTGCAGCATCTGGCTCGCTGGCGGCATTGTTCAGCACCACAACACCGGCTGCGTCTCTTCTGTTTCAGCCTGCGCCCGAGGTGAGTCCAGCACAGACACAGGAGGGAACCGAACATTCTGTGATGGAGACATGTGGGGATCTGGTGGATGTTTGTGACAGCAACAGTGTGTAGGTGTGTATTGTCACATGAGGATTTAACCTGTCCTTGTTGTCGGCAGCCCGTTCAGAGGAGCTCGGAGCAGCAGCAGCAGAAGAAGGAGACTCCAGAGGTCAAAGGTCAGAAGAAGAAGCTGCCAGAGAAATCAGCGGCCGAACAGAAGCTGGAGAACAGGTGAGAAGTTCAAAAACAGACCAATCAGATTCTAGATCCAAAGAGCTGCTGGTCTTTTTCTTCCCTACATTTAAAAAAAAAAAAGAGTTTTCATCTGTGACTCTGGCGTCTCCTTCGTCCTCTTCCTCAGAGAGAGCAGCCTGCAGAAGGCAGACGAAGACGAGCGAGGGAAGGGGACGTCCGTGAAGAAGAGGAAGGCTTCAGGGTCGGGTAGAGAGAACGATACAGAGTTATGGGTGATGAAGAGGCAGAGGACGAAAGCCTGCAGAGAGGAAGAGTCAGTGAAGAGAAAGAGGACGGTGTTTGTGGGTAACCTGCCCATCAGCTGCACCAAGAAGGTGGAGATTAAAGAACGTGACCATTATCATGTTGTTAATTGAGTGTTGTTGATGGATCATCTGACCTGATGTTCTTCTTCTGTGCTTCAGACCCTGCGGAGCCTCTTCAGGAATAAAGGATCCATCGAGTCCATCCGCTTTCGCTCTGTGGTAAAAACACAGACACAAAAACACAACAGGAAACAGTTTGTCCATCACCACTGACGCACCTCGCACCACAAAGTGTCACAGTTAAATTCATCTGTGTGCGTTGACGGGAATAAGATCAGTGACAGTGACTGGTCTCGTGGTTGAGGAAAGTGAAAACACAACAAAATACATAAGTTCACGAAAACAAATATCTGGTGAGAGTTTTTAATGTGATTTTGCTGAAATGATTTTTCAGATTTAAAAGCTGCTGTGAATGCAGCTTTGAATCTTTGTCATTTAAACCTGATATTCTCTTATTTGACTCTGTGTGTTCAGAGATTCCGACTTTCAGTTTGAAAACTCATCACTGTTGCTATGGTTACTCCTGTTGGAGACTTGTGTAAATGCTTCTGCTCTCCTTTTTATTTTGAAATCTCTGGGTTTGTGTTTGAGTCTGAACAGAAACTGAGACTTTAGTAAATGATGACGCAGACGTTCTCTTCCTGATTGGTTCTCATCAGTCACATGACTCGATGACCAGCGGTGAACACAAAGCTAACACTTCCTGTCAGTAACAGTTCCACCTCGTCGTCCCTGCTCCGACTCTTCATCATCACTGCTCCTCCTTCAGAGGAGTTTCTGTTACTAAGCAACCAACTGCAGAGAAAATCTACTTCCTGTTTACACACCACCGGTGACGGTCATGTGACCTGTGCTTTCAGGTGTGTTGAGTGAACGTCCGAGTGTTCCCTGACATCAGTCACATGATCTGTTTGTTCCCTGCAGGTCAGAGAGGATCCCTCCATATCCCGGAAAGTCGCAGCCATCAAGTACGTTTTCTGTTAGATTTTGTTCTTAACACATTTTCATAATATGAATAAATCATTTCAACGTTTGTTTGTTTTTAAAGACGAAATATGAGAAAACGACGAGTTGATTTGATTCTTTTACATAAATTAAATCTCCAGTTTGGAAAGATTAGTTCTTTGTATTTCATCTTTACCTACTTCTTAGATTTTCTCTGGATTGTATCGTTTTGTAATCAAACCTGACGTCATGTCCACTTCAGGTTCAAGAGTTTTTAGAAAAGATAATTAAACAAAAAGAGAGAAACTCGTCAGTTGCAACCAGTTTGCTTCTTTAATCCCTCACTGGAAATCAGTTAACTTTCCCTGCAACCGAAACCACCAATCAACAGCATCATCTCTTTCATTTATACCTCAGACGCAAAATTCATCCCAAGAAGCAAAGCGTTAATGCCTACGTGGTGTTTACAGACGACGACGGCGTCGCCAAGGCGTTAGAAAGGTCAGACGGTCGCAGCAAACCTGGACCAATACAACGTTATAATAACACGCAGCTGTTATTAACTCATCACGTGTTTATTCTGTTCCGCAGTAACGGCACGGAGATCGAAAAAGACTTCCACATCCGAGTGGACCGAGTGACTGACAGCTCATCAGTAGGTCTTCAACCGTCACAGTTAACATCTGTCCAAACTCTGTGCTCAAACTCACGTGATGATAAATCCTTCGTGTTCTTCTCTTGCAGCACGATCACAAACGTTCTGTTTTCGTTGGGAACCTCTCGTTTGGTGAGTTTTTCCTCAGTGTTCTGGTTCAGAGAATGGCAGCAGATGAACTTCAACACTAACTTGTTAAATCTGATTTTAGAAATAAACGAAAGCGCATTTCGACAACATTTTGAGGAGTGTGGCTCAGTGGAGGCAGTGAGACTCGTCCGAGACCAGAACTCTGGGCTGGGGAAAGGATTTGGATACGTCCTGTTTGAGGTACGACGAGTCAGAGCTTTCTGATGAAGATGCTGCGACCATCGTCCTCCTCATCACTACACTATAAATAACTCATTATACAAGATTTCTTAGATTTGATCAAAAGATAGTATCTATAAAAACACTAAATCTGAACATCGACTGTTTTAACACATTTGACCTGTGTGTGTTCTCAGAGTCCCGACTCGGTCCAGCTGGCGTTGAAACTGGACGGCTCGAAGCTGGAGGGCCGAGCCGTCCGGGTGAAGAGGTCCGTGAAGAAAGAAAAACAAAAGAAGAAAACAAACGACAGAGGAACCACAGGGAGGCCGGCCAAGGGCCCCGCCAAGGGCCCCGCCAAGGGCCCCGCCAAGGGCCCCGCCAAGGGCCCCGCCAAGGGCCCCGCCAAGGGCCCGGGGCGGGAGAGAGGAGGTTTTAAGTCTCAAAAGATATTCACAGGAAACCAGCAAAGGCCGACCAAAAGCTCCGGATCCTTCAAAGGACAAATGGTGGATCCAATTAAAAAGAAAAAACTGAAGAAGAAAGTGAAGCCAAACAAGACGGTTCACATCTGACCCGAGGAAACTTTATACCGAGCACGATTCAACTTCTCAAAGAAAACACAAGTTTCTACCTTGTTTTATTGGATGAAATTTTCTGTTGCTGTTCTTTATCAAAAGGATTTTCTTAAACCTTTAAATCTGTAAATTGTGAAACCAAATAAATTCAAAAGTTTCATTTGACTCCTCGATCAATCTTAACGAAGGAATCGAATGAGCCGATCAGAATCTCAAATCTGACAACATAATAAAGATGGACGACAAAGTGAAGCCAACAGCTCTGGGTCGCCCCCGGTGGCTCGCTGCATTATAGATCATAAACCTCCATGTTAGCAGATGGGACATGAACCAAGCTAACGTAACCGTCACTGAATCTTCCTGAAGGTAAAAATTCAGTGACATTTGCAAAATACAGTGGAACCAAAAAACTTTGAGAAGATTCTGGCGGAAAAAAGCTGCGAGTGATTGACCAGAAGAGAGCTGTCAATCATCTGCTCTGCCCTTGTTACGTCACAGTCAAAACACAACTTCACTGTTTGTTCAGCTTTTTATTTTATTTCTCTAAAGAGGTTCATCGTCTTTAACACGAACAAAACATTTCATCACTTTGTAAAAAGTGTTTGCATCAGACAGATGATAACAGAACAATAAATACTGAGAAGCAGAGGAGACGATGTGTTTCTACGACTGACATCATGAATAACATGTTTGACAGCGCCACCTGGTGTACGAGGCCGTCAGCAGCTGATTGCGGTTGGAAACAAAGACCCGGGCCAGTTAGTCAGCACATGTACCGTTAATGTTGGAGCTTGTTAAAAGTTTTCTGACGGGGATATTTTACCCCAAAACGGGTAATTTCCATTAAAAAAAACAAAACCTAAGCAAAACTGTCACGAACAAACCAGGAATAAAAACGAGTTCCCGTGGTGGGAAGTGACGGCCTGAGTGACGCAGGTCAGGTTGGACGGTCATGATGTAACGAGGAGGTCCAGGTGAGGAGGAGGAGGATGGGTGATGGTTGGGCGGGGGGGTCGTTTCCTCTCAGCCTTCTCCTCATTCTATATCATCCTCACTCAGACTCTGTGCGCTCACGATACGCTGCAAGAAGACAAAAGGTTCAGAGCAGTGTTTTTATTTTCAACAACAAAACATGACTCTGGACAGTCAGGAAGACGTCTGGTCTACGTGGATCGAGTTGGACCAGGTAAGGCGACGGTGGGCCTACCTGGCTGAATCTGGACCACTTCAGATAGAGTTCTGTCATGCACATTCAATAATGAGACGCTACCGAGCAGATTCCAGACAAGCTGGGGTGGAGCTGGTGCTACCGAGGACATGGGAGACATGGTAGTCTGGCCTACCTGGCTGATGCTGGGCAGTTTGGTGAGCAGCATCTGAAAGACGGGCGGCGGCAGAGTCTGCTGCAGGACCTGCAGCAGCTGCTGAGGCTGACCACACACTGCGATGGCGTTGGTCAGGTGGTCCACACCTTTCTCATAGTCTCCTGCGGAAGGAGACGAAAACACAAGAGGTCTTTATCCAGACAATTTCATCCGACCTGAGAGCGAGACTGAATCAAATGAATTTGCTGTAGGTGAGGGGGTGTTACCCTGAGCCAGCAGCTCCTCCCCCAGCTGGATCTCCTCCAGGAAGAACTTCTGCACCGCCTCAGCGTCCTTCAGGTCCGGGAGCTGCAGGAGAATCAACTTTCAGTTTAAAACAACTGGTCTTCAGAGTCTGGAAAACGTTTACTCATGGTCCTGAATACTGGTCCAACTTTAGGGCAGATCAACCGACTCCATTGATAAAAACATACATTTTACTTGGCACCTCTAACGTCTACCGCTGCTTCGATCTCGGTCAGTTTGTGTTATTGTGCGAAGAAACCGTCCATTTACTGAGGTGACGTCCACACAACAACACACACCTAGAGACTGAGGCGGCTGTAGATCATAGAACAGAGCGATTTAACGTCTGGTGAAACCAACTGTCTCTGAATGAATCCGGTCATAGTGATGTCACACACAAAACAACAATATGAACCCGTCGGTGGTTAAAACAAGAACTTTCATGGACATTATGTCGACTATAAAAGTTCAAAACTGCTAAAACTAGTGTGAAAGATCTGCCTTTAGAACCTGTATTAAAATAACATGATGTGATTTTTAGAGAATAACAAAACTAGTCAGAAGGACTGTGTAGAATGATTCTTCAATTATGAGTCAGAAACATTTCACTGAATTTTTAAACTGAATCAGTGTTTATCATACATTTGTTGTGAATCTGAACGTAGCAACAGATAAGAGACTGTTCTCACCTTTGCTTGACCTGCGCTCTCCTTCGCTGCCTTCTGCTTCCTCCTGCCTGTGACCAGAACACAGAGCCCATCAAACACCGCTGTTCAACACACGTTCAGATATAATATCGGATATAGGAGATAAAAGACCAGACGAGAGAAGTGAGTCCTTCATTAGTCCCACAATGGGGACATGTACAGTATTAGACAAGATGTCTGACGTGAGCAAACGTTTGGCCGCCGCCAGAAGAAACTTCCATATTCAGTCGATTTTTGAAGGTAAAATCAAGTAACAACAGCAAACGGATAATAAAAAAGATTCTTTCTTCAAATCTCCATAATGTCTAATTAAAAGTGTCTATATGACTCATTCCTGGACAGTCATCAGCCAATCACAGGGTCAAAGACAAACGATCTCCAATCAACCTGCAGAACCCACAGGAACATGTGGAGAACATGTGGAGAACCAGATATAAACCAGTTTAACACATGAGCTCAATTAACCTGGGGACGGTGTGAATGCTGCTCTGAGAAGAGAAACCTGTTTTCTAAACAGATTTCAGTTTGTCAGCGTGGCGGACCGAACCGGACCGAACCGGGTCTGAGCCTGTGAGAAACCGGGAAAAGACAAAGAAGAACAAAACCAAATCGAGCCGGACCGGACCACACAGACCAGACCACACGGACCGGACGGAGCCCCTCCCGGGCCCGGTGAAGGTGAAGAAGAGGAGGTCAACACTCACGCTCCCGCAGCCGGTTCCTGAACTCCGGGTCGCTCCGTCTCTTCCTGTCGAAGTAGACACAGTACCCGACGAACAGAGCCCCGCACAGCCCCGCAGCTAACGCACTCGACCTGCCGCCCATCATTCCTCCAGCAGCCTCTAGAGTCCCGGAGGTTCTGCTGAGGGTCGAGATGTTCTCCGGTTGGTCTCCGGTGAAAGTCGAGATGTTCTCCGGTGGGTTGTGATCAGGCGGAGGCTCAGGGCAGTAAGGACCCCTGAGGACCTGACGTAGCTGTCTATGCAGCGCCTGACTGGAAATGTAAAATATAATATTTCTGCAGCTCATAAAGGTTTAAAGATCTGTGAAGGATCTAAAGTAAGTTAAAGACCAACTTGCCCAATGTTTTCCCAGGACACAACATTACAAGTCATTCAGCTTTTATCCAAAGCTACTTCCAGTTCAGTAGTTCAACATCTATGAGGCATGGGCTGGGATTCGAGCCACCATCCTTCTGGTTGGAGGACAACTGCTCTACAGCCACAGCCACTCATTCGAGAGACAGGCCCCTTGTCCCATCCCAGTGTCCCACGTGTAAACAGGTTTTCTACACAGTTCAGACATGAAGCTAAACAGAAAACCAGCACCAGCAGCTCAGGAGAAGTTCCCTGTGACGTCTGCACTGGACCCAAACTGAAGGCTCTGAAGTCCTGCCTGGTGTGTCTGACCTCCTACTGTGAGACTCACCTGGAGCCTCATCTGACGGCTTCATGTCTGAGATCAGCTGATCGACCCTGTGGAGAACCTGGAAGACAGGATGTGTACGAAGCACGACAAACCTCTGGAGATGATCTGTAACAGCGACCGACAGGTGTCTGCACGTTCTGCCCTCTTGTAGATCACAAGACAAATGATGTTGTTTCTCTGAGAGAAGAATATGAAGGAAAGAAGGCAGAGCTGGAGACGACAGACACTGAAATTCAGCAGATGATCCACAAGAGACGACTGAAGATTGAGGAGATCAAACGCTCAGTGAAGATCAGTAAAGATGTTGCAGACAGAGAGAAGCTGTTCAGGTCTTCACTGCTCTGAAGGAGTCTGTTGACAGACGCCTGAACGAGCTCACAAAAGAAATCAAAGGCAAACAGATGACGATGGAGAAGAAGGCAGAAGATCTCTGAGCTGAGGAAGAGAAGCACTCCCTCTCTGAAGACCTCCTCCACCTCCTCCAATGCTTCCCGTCCCTTAAAGCTGCTCCACCCACTAAGGGCTGGACAAAGGTCTGAGTCCGTCCACCATCACATGAGGGGACTGTGGTGAGAGCTGTGGCTCAACTGGAGGAGACGCTCAGTAAGAAGAAGCTGAATGAGGCTGAGCTGAACAAGATGCAGCAGTAAAACAAGTTTACTCTGATGATGAGGAGAACGATGTAGATTTTACTTTGAGGTTCAGGTCCATGGAAAGACTAAGTGGGAATACGAGTCACCAGAGAGTCGACCAACAGGGAAGGAGAAATCCCACTGAGCCCTGAGAGTGGCTACTGGTCGATATGGTTGAGAAATGGAAGTGAATACAGAGCTCTTGCTGGTCTGGACGTCCAATCTGAGCTCTAGTTACTGTTAATAACGTTTCTCTGGTAGTTTTGCTCTTGTTGAGTTAAGAACAGAGGATGTTGCTGCTTGTTAGGATCTTTGAGACAAAATAAAATGTGATTATTGATTGATTGGTTGATTGATTGACTTTCTGTTGTAACTCACTGGGACGATCAATGTCATCTGCTGTACTTTATTTTGAAGTCGTAAAGTACATTATTTTGACACTGCCAGGCGGAAGCAGGTGTTGTACAGCGGTGATGATGCTGAGGAGAGAGCATCTTCATCTTCATCAGTGTTAGTGTGGAGGTGATGTCACAGCGGAGATCTTCATCGGTGAATTATTCTTATTTCATCACCGTGAGTTCGAGTCCCGGTGACTGAGCCCGCCATGGTGGATTTATCCCAAAGTGGTGCAGTTTCTCCCGGACACAGCAGACACGGACCGGGCTCCGGCCCCGGGAACACCGGAAGGAAAGCGTCGAAAAAGTCCCGGACAAGAAGAAGCAAACGAGGCCGGAGGAGACGGAACAAAAAGACCCAGCGGAACAACCCTCCGCCGTTCCTGCCCCCGGAGGTAGCTCCCTCCGCTAGCCCTCCGTTAGCCCTCCGTTAGCCCTCCGCTAGCCCACAGTTAGCCCTCCGTTAGCCCACAGTTAGCCCTCCGTTAGCCCTCCGCTAGCCCACAGTTAGCCCTCCGCTAGCCCACAGTTAGCCCTCCGCTAGCCCACAGTTAGCCCTCCGTTAGCCCTCCGCTAGCCCTCCGTTAGCCCTCCGTTAGCCCTCCGCTAGCCCACAGTTAGCCCTCTGCTAGCCCACAGTTAGCCCACAGTTAGCCCTCTGCTAGCCCACAGTTAGCCCAGAGTTAGCCCTCTGCTAGCCCACAGTTAGCCCTCTGCTAGCCCACAGTTAGCCCACAGTTAGCCCTCTGCTAGCCCACAGTTAGCCCACAGTTAGCCCTCTGCTAGCCCACAGTTAGCCCAGAGTTAGCCCTCCGTTAGCCCTCCGCTAGCCCAGAGTTAGCCCACAGTTAGCCCTCTGCTAGCCCACAGTTAGCCCAGAGTTAGCCCACAGTTAGCCCAGAGTTAGCCCTCTGCTAGCCCACAGTTAGCCCTCCGTTAGCCCACAGTTAGCCCAGAGTTAGCCCTCTGCTAGCCCACAGTTAGCCCAGAGTTAGCCCTTTGCCAGCCCACAGTTAGCCCAGAGTTAGCCCACAGTTAGCCCAGAGTTAGCCCTCTGCTAGCCCACAGTTAGCCCAGAGTTAGCCCTTTGCTAGCCCACAGTTAGCTCTCCGTTAGCCCACAGTTAGCCCTCCGCTAGCCCACAGTTAGCTCTCCGTTAGCCCACAGTTAGCCCTCCGTTAGCCCACAGTTAGCCCTCCGTTAGCCCACAGTTAGCCCTCCGTTAGCCCACAGTTAGCCCTCCGTTAGCCGGCTCCGCTAGCTGCTGCTGCTGGAGACAGTGTTAACTTCACAGTCATACAACATCATATGTAATAACACACATGTATAACGTGTGTTGATAACGTGTAGAGTCTGTGAGTCAGCTGTTTACTAACAGCTGTGCTGTTCACACACGTCACAAATGTGACCATTTCAAATATTCATGTGTCTACGGTGAAGAAACCGAGGTCACAGAGGTCAAATAAGTCTCTTTGATGAAATCATTATAACCAGTTCATAAAACGACGCACGTGTCAACTACACCAGCGGTTGGTTTGGTGGTTTCAGCATCAAACCATCAGGAATATGAACTCAGCACTAGGACTGAAAATAGACCAGAGGCTTATTCACACTAATAAACTGTTTATAAAGTGATCTGTCAACTGGTTGTAATATTTACTGGTACAACATATCAGTCATAAACCTGCATTAAAACACTCATTTCCTCAGGTCCTAAAAGGAACTTGTATAATTACACACAGAATATTATTATGTGTAAAATGAAACCTGTCCCTGATGGACAAACTAAACTGTTTTTAGTTTCTCTTCCCATGTTCATGTTATTTACAAGAGGTTCAATGTATTTATTATAATTATATGATGGAAATATAGTGAAGTAACATGATGAAAGGGAGTATCAGCTGACATAATTCATATTCAGAAAAATGTATTTGAGCTATAAACAGGGGGGGGGGGCTGTTTATCATAGTTCAGTGACGGCTCATGGGAAAAATCGGTATTCAGCCCGGAGGTGCTTCAAAGGTTCTGTTGTTCAGGATCTTTCAGGATGATGCTGCGGTGAAGATGTTCACCAGTGTGTTCAGAGGGAGTCCCCGTGTTTTCTGTGATGTGTTTATGATGATTTGTCTGTTGGCTTCTGTGCAGTTGTACAACATGCTGTGATATTGGAACCGTGACAAAAGATTGTTTTAAGTCTTAACACAAAGTAGAGCTGCTGTTGAGCCTTTTTTACCACAGCAGTGGAGTTGGCTGACCATGTGAGGTCCTCAGTGATGGAGGTCCTTAAGAAGTTAAAACCCTGTCCAGAGGAGACCCTGTCCAGAGGAGACCCTGTCCAGAGGTCCTCCTCATCAGTAGTGTTTCAGTTCAGTGAGACTACTCAGTCCCGAACACACTGAGTGCAATGGTGACATTGTTGTTAACGAAGCTCATCTCTCCTGTGTGTGTGTGTGTCTGCAGGCTGAAGAAGGGAACATTGAATATAAGGTAATTAAGTGTATTCATTAACTAAATGTTAATGTGAACTGCAGAACATTGTTTCTACTTATATAAGTTTGACTGAACTGTTAAACAGGGATTTTAGTTTCTTTAAAAATCATCTTCAGTCGTCGCAAATGAGATTAAACTCGGTGTCGTTGACTTTTTGAAAATAGATATTTGAAAATGAGAATTCTTTCACTACTACACCACATACACACTGGATATTTGCTACTTCATCATCTCTCTCTCTCTGCTGTCGTAGCTGAAGCTGGTGAACCCAACTCAGTATCGCTTCGAGCATCTGGCCACGCAGCTGAAGTGGCGCCTGCAGGAGGGCCGTGGCGAGGCCGTCTACCAGATTGGAGTGGAAGACAACGGCCTGCTGGTCGGTCTGACGGAGGCCGACATGAAGGCCTCGCTCAGAACCTTAAAGAGGATGGCGGAGAAGTAGGTGAACTCGTACATGTTTGTCTGAAGGTTGGAGGCATTTTCACAGTGTTTGACCGACAATCACCTTCACATCAGTTTGAAAACACAGGTTGTTGTTGTTAGTTTTCAGAATTAGTTTCTCGTGTGTCATCAGAGTCGGGGCTGACATCACTCTGCTCAGAGAGAGAGAGGTGGACTACGACTTTGACAGAAACACTCGGAAAATTGCAGAAGTCCTCATTCGAAAAGTTCCTGATGACCAGCAGGTGAGATTCTGTTCACCAGGCACGTTTCTGTCAAGTCTGATGAAAGTGGAGCCACATGCTGATCATTCTATTCCCTCTCCTCATCATGCGGCATGCGGCCGTGGACGGGGACAGTTCCTGGACCTGCGGGTGGCAGTGCTGGGGAATGTGGACTCAGGAAAGTCGACCCTGTTAGGCGTCCTGACCCAGGGCGAGCTGGACAACGGGCGAGGCAGAGCGCGGCTCAACCTCTTCAGACATCTGCACGAGATCCAGACCGGACGCACGTCCAGCATCAGCTTTGAGATCCTGGGCTTCAACAGCAAAGGAGAGGTGATGGAATCATGAACCTAAGTCTGTCTTTAAATTCTGACAGCTAACGACACGCTAACGATAGATTACGTCTATCGTTAGCGTAGGTGGAGAGTCTTTAGTCCTGACTTTTTTACTGGTGTAAAATTTGCTTTGAATATTTCTGATGATGAGTCCAGCTTAAAACCTTTGAAAGCTTCAGAAGAAATATTCAAATCTAATGTTGAGATTACCACAGAATTTCCCTGAGCACATATCAGCTCCTCGTGTGATTTTAAAGGCCTCGTCATCCTGTCGTGTGTCGAACAGGTTGTGAACTACAGTGAATCTCGGACAGCTGAGGAGATCTGCGAGAGCTCGTCCAAGATGATCACCTTCATCGACCTCGCCGGACACCACAAGTACCTGAAGACCACCATCTTCGGTCTCACCAGCTACTGCCCCGACTTCGCCATGTTGGTGGTGAGCGCCAACACCGGCATTGGTGAGCTGCAGCCACGCACGCCACCCACAGGAAGCAGCCATGTTAGACGTCACATCACACCGTACATTGTGGTTCACAGGTCCCGGTGGACGATCAATCCTGCGTCCCAATGTTTGTACATAGGTTTTATATTATCACATTCATGCAACAACTCATTTAGAAATAACAATTATTGTTTGCATCAATTAATAATAAGAATTTGACAATTATCTTTTTCTTACGTTCATTCCGACTCGGTCGGATGTTCTGGCTCTGCTGCAAGATGTGGTACATGTTAGGGTTACCCGTCCAATGGGAGGCGACCAGGTGACATCCTGATCTGATACCCGAACCATCTTTTTGTCACGGAGGAGCAACAGCTTCAGTCTCCTCATTGTCATCTTCATCAACCTCATCTTCTTCATCTGCTTTAACTTACTGTTACAAATATGTCACAAAGAATAACCCTCACCCTTTTCTTTATTATCGCAGACTCTCATACTTGGTACTTTTTTAAAAATGTATTTTGAATCATTGAGGAGACGGAACATGGAGATATGATTTATCTCATCAGATGCTGTGGAATAATGATTTTATAATGTATTGGTTGAATTCAACGTATAATACGCTACAACTGTGAAAATAATCAATAATATAAAAAACCAGCAGCTTCAGTGGCTTCTGGGTAATGAAGTCTGCGTGATGTTCCTGCTCTCGTCCATGCAGCAGGAACCACGCGGGAGCACCTGGGCCTGGCCATGGCGCTGAAGGTTCCCATCTTTATCGTGGTCAGTAAAGTGGATCTGTGTTCCCGTGGCACTGTGGAGCGAACCGTTCGACAGCTGGAGCGAGTCCTGAAGCAGCCGGGCTGCAACAAGGTCCCCATGGTGGTGTCCAACCCTGACGACGCCGTGACCGCCGCGCAGCAGTTCACTCAATCCACCTGGTGGGTACAAATACTATTAAAACGACTAATAATACTAATACTACAAATACTTTTGAATACAACTACTAATACTACTGCTGCCTGTTCCCTGTGAGGTATGCTGCCTCTGATTCTTCCTGAAACTCGAGACGTATTCTCTCAAAGAGTCGGAAGCTTCATGTGTTTGTTGTTTCGTTTGATCTGTTAGTTTTCAATCAATCAATCAAACCTTATTAGTATAGTCTCATATTCACAAATCACAGCTTGTCTCATAGGCTTTAACAAGGTGAGACATCCCTAACCCTCAGAGACACACGTCTCCCAGGACGGACACTAGTGAAGAGATGTCCCGTGGAACAGAGAACATCAGAAAGATCAGAGTATTTACAGCTTTGATTAGAATAAACACTTTGTAGCAGAACTGAAGGTCAATGAACTGATGGGGGGGGGGGGGCTTCTAACACGGGACACACACATGAAGAAACTAAAACAAATGTCTCTGGTGAAGAAGTGCTGACACACGTGTGTGTGTGTGTGTGTGTGTGTGTGTGTGTGCAGCATCACGCCCATCTTCACCCTGTCCGCTGTGTCTGGAGAGAGTCTGAACCTCCTGAAGGTTTTTCTGAACATCCTCCCTCCACTGAGCAACAGCAAAGAGCAGGAGGAGCTGATGCAGCAGCTCACTGAGTTCCAGGTAACACACACACACACACACACACACACACACACACACACACACACACACACACACACACACACACACACACACTCCATGCTGCTCGTGTGGAGTCATCCAAGTGTCCGGAAGCCCCGACATTCAAATTGGACTCAAAACGACGTCATTTCCAACGTGTTTTAAATCCTAAATGTCTCTGATATCGACCAACGTCCGCTAGCTGAGCCACTTGTGGTGGACCTTTAGACTTTAGACAACTTGGTGTAAACGACCTTGTGTGGAGTCGAATGTCGTGTTTTTGCTGTTCTTTTATTACATCTGAAGATAGGTCACTAGTCAGCTACAGTGTTGAACCCCTGTGGACTCAAACACTCCCCTCGTCATAAAGATGTTTACATAAATTCAAAAATCCTGAACAGCAATAAAATAATAAAACAAGATATTTACCATACAATTGATTACTTGATTTACTTTTACATGTACATTGATTTGAAGTGAACATTTTCCTCTTGTGTTTCAGGTGGATGAGATTTACTCAGTTCCAGATGTTGGGACTGTGGTGGGAGGAACTCTGTACAGGTGAGGTAACAGCTGGTTCACATCTGGATCATTTCATATTAGTCTGACAAGAATAACATGTGACAGGGAAAAGGAGATTTTTAAGAATAAAGTTAAAAGTAAAAAACATTTCTTGAACTCTACAGTTTACGTTAATATCAGGTATGTGATGAGGCTTCTTTTAAAGGGTGTGTGTGTATGTGTGTGTGTGTGTGTGTCCAGTGGAGTGTGCAGGGAGGGCGAGCGGCTCGTGGTCGGTCCGACAGACGAAGGGCGTTTCCTGAGGCTGAAGGTCGGCAGCATCCAGAGGAACCGCTCGGCCTGTAGGGTGCTGAGAGCTGGACAGGCCGCCACGCTGGCTCTGGGAAACTTTGACCGCTCACTGCTGCGCAAGGTCAGAGGTCACGTAGCCAAAGAGCGTGCACGTGGAAGATGATTCCAGACTCACTCAGTCGATCAACAAATGATCTGTGACACTTTGCAGGGCATGGTGATGGTCAGCCCCAAGATGAACCCGACAATCGGCTGTCAGTTCGAAGCCGCCATCGTCCTGCTCTTCCACGCCAAGACTTTCCGCAGGGGGTCACAGGTCACCGTGCACGTCGGCAATGTCAGGCAGACCGCCACAGTGGAGTGCCTACACGGAAAGGTCAGTTTTCTTTGTTAATGCGGAGCCACAATCGCTTCTTCAATTTGTGAGGGTTGAATGTGTCACATGACCTCTCACTAAGAAACTGAACAAGCTGATGAAGACGTTGATGAAGATGAAGGTTCTGTGCTGACGACTGGAGCCTTCATTTAAAATCTCACATCCCCACAATCCACCCAGTGAAAAGACTTTTTTACTTTTGAACCTCTGCAGTCGCACTTTATAACGAGTCTGAGCATCTTGTTTTACCTTTATTTACACATCATGAATGTGCAGCTCATTCTGTGCGTTAAAAAGATGAACACGTTAATTCCTCAAATTAATCATCCCACGTTAACGCGTTCATTTTTACAGCCCTAATTATTATACATTTTCAATCAAATTTTATTTGTATAGCACCAAATCATAACTCTTAACTCTTAACTCATAACTCTTAACTCTTAACTCTTAACTCTTAACTCATAACTCTTAACTCATAACTCTTAACTCTTAACTCTTAACTCTTAACTCATAACTCTTAACTCTTAACTCTTAACTCATAACTCTTAACTCATAACTCTTAACTCTTAACTCTTAACTCTTAACTCTTAACTCATAACTCTTAACTCATAACTCTTAACTCTTAACTCTTAACTCATAACTCTTAACTCATAACTCTTAACTCTTAACTCTTAACTCTTAACTCTTAACTCATAACTCTTAACTCATAACTCTTAACTCATAACTCATAACTCTTGACTCTTGACTCTTAACTCTTAACTCATAACTCATAACTCTTGACTCTTGACTCTTGACTCATGACTCTTGACTCTTGACTCTTGACTCTTGACTCATAACTCTTAACTCTTAACTCATAACTCTTAACTCATAACTCTTAACTCTTAACTCTTAACTCATCACTCTTAACTCTTAACTCTTAACTCTTAACTCTTAACTCTTAACTCGTAACTCGTAACTCGTAACTCGTAACTCGTAACTCTTAACTCTTAACTCTTAACTCATCACTCTTAACTCTTAACTCTTAACTCTTAACTCTTAACTCATAACTCTTAACTCATAACTCTTAACTCTTAACTCTTAACTCTTAACTCTCAAGGCTCTTTACATAGAAGGCCGAGACCTTAACTAGAGAAGTCCTGGACAAACTTTGTTTCCCAGATTGTGTTACTTCTATGTCTAGGATGTGAGTTATTAGTTGTTATGTGTTGCTGCTGGAAAACTGTAATATTCCTTCTGGGAGGAATAAAGTATCTCTCTCTCTCTCTTCCTGCTGCAGGACGAGCTGCGTACTGGCGAGCGAGCTGTGGTTCGATTCCGCTTCATCAAACACCCTGAGTATCTGCGGTTGGGCGCCAAGCTGCTCTTCAGGGAGGGCGTCACTAAAGGCATCGGCCATGTCACAGGCCTGCTGCCGCCCTTCCAGAACCACGACCAGAACGTGGACCAGAACCTGCAGGAGCATTAACGCCTCCTCCGTCATCAACAGATGTTGAGCTCCATGAGAACTTTGACCGCCCACACTCAACCAATGCTCCTCTGATGGGGTTTACATCCCCGCCACATGTCTGCAGATTAATCCGCCTGTCCTGGATCTATAGTCACATCCTCCCTCGCTCCTGCTGCGGCGCCGTCAGACTCCATCATCATCATCTTCATCTTCCTGGCAGCAGCTGCTCGTCTTAAGTTAAAGCTGCAGACTTTAACCCTGGATGGTTAATCTGACACAGATTGATTTAAGATGCTGTCATGAGAAGCAGGATAACGTTTGAGGAGGATTTGAGGAAACATTCTAAAGTGGTGCGATGCCGTCATCAGACGCTGGACAGGAAGTGTCGACCTGGCTCCTCCCACTCCCTCAAACTGCACATGCTGCGACTGGAGGGGAAAGATGAGGTGGATTTTCTTTTATAGTTTGTGGATTAGTTCATGAATCCATGATGAGTTTGTGGAGGAAAATGACTCCATATTGACTTTTATACCATATTGATATTGCATTGTGAATTTGCTTCGTTTATCGTCATCAATCTGAGTTCAGTCAAAACAAAGAGTCGGAAATGGCTTTTTTTTTGCTTCGTCATCCTACGAGGAGAAACTGCTTGTTCACAGACGATTGAACAGACGTCTCCGATCAGATTAGCTGGACACAAAGCCAGCAGCATGTTAGAAAGTGGCTTGTTGTGGCTAGCTAGCATTAGCATGGGACTTCAGCAGCTCAGCGCTGTCGAGCTTCAGCTCATTTAAACTCTCAGCTCTTGATTTGAGGTCACACTTAATGAATTAAAGAGCAGCAATTACTCTTTTATGTGTTAAAGGAGACACATTCTGTTCATGTTGATCATTTCATTCGTGTTATGACTGTAAAATGTTTACATTCTCTAATGTAATGAAATTAAAAGACATCACGTTCCTCAGACTGTCCATCGCTGCTGCTCCTCTCTTCAGCCTCCGTCTCAAACACTTGGTTTTAGCTCCTGTCTCTTTAAGACCCTCCTGCTCTGATTGGTCAGCTTCCATCAAAAGATTTTAAGTTAAGTTAAGTTTGGGTGGCATCATTGACGTCAAGTTCAGGAGCAAGAGAGAAACTCTTAAAACCACAGAGTTGCGTGGGAACGTCCGACCGTCGTTTAAATCTGTGAAGAGTCACCGATGCTCCTGCATTTAGCTGCTGTGTCTAACCTGAGTCTGGGAGAGAGGCGGGGTTAACAGTCACACAGGACCCGCCCACACACAGGACCCGCCCCTCACACTGACACACTGACAGTGAAGCTGAGACGAGAGAGACCTCGAGTCAAAGTCAATTAGTGTGAACAGAGTTTTCATGATGGACCAACGCTGTGAAACAATCGCTTCAGGATCAGAAGCATCAGTTTGTGTCGTGTCAGAGTCCAAGTGTCGTCACTGACCAGAGCGTTACACTATAAACACTCATCAAGTTATTCTGACCTGAACAGAGCTGAAGTTTATTTACACACACACACACACACACACTAGAGGAAAAGCTGGAATACAAACCAAATACAATAGAAACACAAACTCATATAAATCATAACCATATTGTTCACTGAGCTGGTTTCATTTATTTAATGTTTATTCAGAGACTCCATTTTATTTATAGTTGTGGTCGTAATTTATGTTTATTGAGGATATTTTAATATATTAAATTTAATTCAAAGTCAGAATGAATATTCTTTAGAATTAAGTTCATTGCTATTTGAAAGGATGAACTTACAGGATTACGGTCTATTATCATAACAGTGGTTCACAATGATGACAATAATATTATTTATCGAAATTATTTCCGGGACAAAATATAATGTCCAACAAAGTTTGTTAATGTGACAGACCTAAATACTGAAGATCCTCACTGGTTGTACAATAAGTCTTAATGATTGAAGAGTCTGAAACACCTGATGACCTGAATAAAGTACACAACTGAAGACATGTCCCTAACATCCACTGGTCACTAACATCGATGACATCAACTGGCAGAAGACATTAATAAATGTACATTACATATTCTCCATCTTGTCTTATGTTTAAAATGGGAAAGTGTTTAGTTAAAAGGCAAAGAGGTAATGACGTCTGATGTACTGAGCAGCCACATGGTTTTCATAGTACTTCCATAGTACTTTCATAGTACTTTCATAGTACTTCCATAGTACTTTCATAGTGCTGCCGTACAAGCCAGTAGCCAATCGGATTTACCTTTAGCCTCAGTGTACTAGTATAATTGATTACAAGCCCAAAGCACTGGATGGCGCTAAGGAGCACAGTTATGTCCCTAACATCTGCTGGTAGTTGGTAACCTGAATTGTGCAGGACAAGTTTCCTTGCACATATCAAAGCAGAATTGTTATTGTACAATGAAATACCCTGAATAATAATAATAATAAACAATGATAAACAATCATTTAGTATGACCCTCAATGGGTGTTATGAAATTTAAAATAATAAAACATTAAAAAAATGAATCTTGACACGAGTCTTGACAGAAAACCCTTTTTCTACTTCATTCTCTTTGATCATCTCGTGAGATCCTTCGTGTCCCGTCGTCATCATCACCTCCAGAAACAACGTTCTATCTTTCCACCCGTTTGTTGATTTGCTGTTCAGCGTCACATTCAAACGTTTGTTTCATATTAGACGACAGAGGTCGATGTTTTTGTCGTGAAGGAGGAAACACATGTTTCTGAGGAAATAAAAAGTTGGATCATCTGCGAACAATCACATGTTGCTACGTTCAGTTTGATGAGATTCAGCTGAAAGGACGTGAAGGGCTCATTAATGATCAACGTCTTCTGGAAGTTACAGATAACAATGAAACAGACCAAATGAAGCAGTGCCATCGGAAAACACTAGGGGCAGTGTAGCAAGTAGTTCAAAGACACGAAGAAGACATTTTAACAATGGTGGAACTTTTTGAGGAGAAACTTTAAGAGTTAAAGTTCGACTTTCATCTTTTACAAAATATACAATTTTGCTTCTTTCTCCTGAGGAACACGTCGACATATTTGTTGTCAGAAACTCTTGACTCTGTGCTGCCCCCTAGTGGATGTATTGCCAACATAAGGGTTACACTGAGGTATGATGGCATCGTTTGAAACAGACAAGTCACTTTTCGTAAAGTAAATGATCCTTTTACACGAGAATAATCTTCCAATCTCGGTTTCCTGTTTGTTTTGACTCTTGATGTTTTCGTGACTATATGAAAACGTTTGATGAACGAAGCAGCTTGTTGCAGCTGAACAGAACCTGCATGCTCCTCCACTGTAGGAAATAAAACTGTTAGGGTTAGGGTACTTTACTTTTCAGATCCTGTCAGACATTTGATCCATTTCCTGTTGACTTTGCACTTTATATTTTGACAGTGACATGAGGTCAAAGGTCAAAGTGTGACGACCTCAGCGATGCTGAACTTTGACATATAAGAGAAATTCAGAAATTTTTTAATATACAAATGAAACATTCTCTGTGATTTAAAATAGAACCAATAACTACATAAAAACGATCACTGACTGTATATAAAGACGATCAGTGACTGTATATAAAGATGATCAGTGACTATATAAAGATGATCAGTGACTGTATATAAAGAGGATCAGTGACTGTATATAAAGATGATCAGTGACTATATAAAGATGATCAGTGACTGTATATAAAGATGATCAGTGACTGTATATAAAGATGATCAGTGACTGTATATAAAGAGGATCACTGACTGTATATAAAGACGATCAGTGACTGTATATACAGAGGATCAGTGACTATATAAAGATGATCAGTGACTGTATATAAAGATGATCAGTGACTGTATATAAAGATGATCAGTGACTGTATATAAAGAGGATCAGTGACTGTATATAAAGAGGATCAGTGACTGTATATAAAGACGATCAGTGACTGTATATAAAGACCATCAGTGACTGTATATAAAGAGGATCAGTGACTGTATATAAAGACGATCAGTGACTGTATATAAAGACGATCAGTGACTGTATATAAAGACCATCAGTGATGTTAAAGAATTAAACAAGCCACTAAACAAAATCCAAACATTAGATTTTAATCTTAAACCAACTGAAGCAGAACAGAGACGAGTAAAATAAAGTAAGTTTCATTCAGTGTTTGTAGAATTTAAATCTCACATCATCATATTTAACGGTTCTGGTGCATTAGAAACATGTTTTTGGTAAATCAGTCCCGTAAATTAATGTTTTAATCATTTAACTATTTCATTACATTCTGGGTGAAACTAGTTGATCCTGTAAAAGAAGAAACAAGAGATTCAACTTTTAAATTCGAAATAATAAATACAAAATGAGACTTTGTAGTTTCAGTCTTTGAGACGTTTGCTCATCCTTTGATTTCAATGTTCAATAAAATAAAAATTCAATCTTGACAAAAGACACAATATTACAAAATGGACCCAAAAGAATTTCTCATTTCATTTGAGGCTCTCGGGATGTCAGAGGAAAAACCACTGAAACAAATGAATTGAGGAGAAGTAATACTGTGCAGATGTGAGCGCAGATTGAAAAACATCTGTCTCATTTTAACAAAAACTCCTGACACTGCGTCTCTGAACGAGTCCAGAGGATCATTCGCTCGCTGCTCGTCTCGCCTGAAGGATTTGTCACTGGGAGGTTTACGCCAGGCTCCTCTGCCGCGGTTTGATCCTCAGATACAGCTGGGAAATAAAAAGAGTTTGACGTTAAGATAAAGTTAAATAGTGTAACTTCTTATATAAGACTGTTGAGTCACAGGATCCTCAGAGCTGCTTTCAAGCCTGATTAAAAGAGATGAGATTTAGCAACAACTGCCAGGGTTGACGGTTCAATTCCCTGTGGAGTTTAATGAAGAGAGCAGGACTTCAGAGTGTGACGTCCTCCGATACGTGAAGGAGGAGAAGGTCTCAGGCGGTAGATTCTGCAGAGGATGATCCACATTCATCTCCTTTAAATTCTGCCGTGTAACCTTTGACTCAGTTCTGCCTGTAACACAAACGGTTAAAGAAAATGAAGCCAACACAGAAGTGTCTGAAAGCTGCATTCTCTCAGATGACCAGTAGAGGGCATGACACATAAGACATAATTCCGGCTATTGTCCCTAAAGTCTCTAAAAGCAGAGGAGGAGCCAGAGCTTCAGCATCAAGCTCCTCTCCTGTGGAATCATCTCAGCTTCAGTTGTGGAGGCCGACTCCCTCTGTACGTTGAAGATTCAAACCTTCCTTTAGGATAAAGCTTATAGTTAGAGCCGGTCCAGGTTTGTCTTGGTCCTGATCTTAGTTCTGCTGCTGTAGGTCTAGAAGGTCGGGGGACACATGACACATGGAGCTTCTCTTCCCAGCTTCTCCTTCCTCTTCTCCATCTCAATCACATTAATGTCTCATCAACACGTTACTGACGTGACTTCTTCACCAGAGTCCTGCTGCTTCATCGTTTGTAGATCCAGGATCAAAGTTGCAGCCACGTCATGGATCCTGATGGTGGATCACAGACTGTGATCATGGACCGTAGATCCTGATGGTGGATCCTGATCATGGACCAGCTGATGGCAGCTGATTGTGGGTCATGATTATAACTAGATTGCTTAGATATTTCAATACAGTACAAACACTTTAAACATTGATAAATCTCTAGATTTATGTTGGACACTCTCTACTCATGAATCTTGTGAATATTTGTGATATTGTTGTTGTTGCTCTGTTACACACATTTGATTAACTGATTGATTTTTACAATTTTCAAGTATCTCTATCAGCGGTTTAAAGACAAACTGAGTCGCCTCACCCCCAGGAGGTTGCGGGGGATGTAGCCCTCGCCATCGCCACATCTTGCCCACCACCAGTCTGTTTCCACCTCGTCCTCCCGTCTCAGCACCGTCATGCAGTCGCCCTCGCTGAAGCCGAGCTCATCGTCACTCTGAGGCTCGTAGTCCCACAGGGCGTACACCACGCCGCGGTTCATCACGCCCATTTTCTCCTGAACGCCTGCCAAGACAAACAGTGAGACACAATTAGACCCTTAAAAGCTCCTGAAGGACCCTTAAGGAGCTCTACCCCATTACCTCGATGGGACCCATGGAACTCCAAACTTTCCCTGTTATGGGACTAATAAATCTTATCTTATCTTAAATTATGGGGTTAGGGTTAACCAGTAGACCACTGACACATCCACTGAACCCTAAAAAGAAATCCTGACAATCCCTGTCTACACTAAAGGATGATGAAACAATCTGTAATTAGATCATTGTTATTTGTACAATTTGGAATAGATTCAGTTTTGGGAACATTCAATTATCAGGACAAACTCCTCACGGACTCTGGAAGCTACTTGTAGTCTCAGTTGAGAACCTCTGATTCGCCTCAGTTGACCCGTGTGGGAACCAACATTCGCACCCATCACAGACCTTAGTTTCTGTTTTCAGTGAACATGTAACGTGATCGTTTCTCACCATATAGGAACTGGGAGCACTGCGCGTAGCCGTCCTCCATTTCCTCACATTTGTCGGCAGCTGTTTGCATGTCGCTGTAAGTGGTGGCAAACACGGCTGCCCCCGACTCCACCAGGAACTTACAGACCTGAACGTTGTTACAAGAGGCGGCGCAGTGAAGCGGAGTCCTGGAGGAACAAGGTTTAAGGACTCAGCTGGTTACCACAGCTTCTGGACGCAGAACCCATTGGCAGAACTGCACAGTGATGTTGTTCAGACTCACCAGCCGTCGCTGTCGGCAGCGTTGACGTTGACGCCAAACTGAACCAGAAACTTGACGATCTCTGTGTGGCCGGCGCAGACGGCGTTGTGCAGCGCAGTGATGCCCTCGTCGTTTGCTGAGCTGGGGTCGTCCACCTGCAAACACGAAGACATCTAGAGTGGAGCTCATACTAACTTCTACTCACCACCTCCACAGCTTTAAAAAACAATGCTGTTTTTACATAAATCGATTTAAACACTTGACTGGTTCATATAAATAGTTTCCTCTAAATAAGAGCGATTATATGATGATTGATTGTCACTTATTCATTAAATATTAATAAAATTTGTTTGTGATCATTTAAGTGGAGCAACTCCCTGATAGAGCCTCTGACGACACTCACGTCGAAGATGACCCTCTGGACGAGGTCGTACTCGCCCTCCAGGGAACAGTCCAGCAGCAGAGCCAGAGGGTTGAACTTGACCCGCATCGTGTGATTGATCCGCTCTGAGCCGACTTTACGGAGGATAGACCTCTTACCCTGAGAGAAAGAGAGGAAAGGGGAACTGACCCTTTATTAATAATAATAATAATACACTTTATTTGTATGGCACCTTTCTTACAAGAAAAGTAGCTTTACAAACAATATAGATACAAATAAAAACATGTTCAAATTACATTTAAAAGAAAAGGGAAACAAGAGAAAAAGAAATTAACTAAAAAATGCATAAAAACAGAAAAGAAAGAAAATAATAAGTGCAGATCTACTTAAAGTCTGAAGTAAAGAGAAATGTTTTAAAGTCGTTTACTGAACAAGCTTCTCTGATACACAACTTGTAGTTGAAGCATCTCAGATATTCTTTGGTTTGTTGGAACCTCTGATTTGCTGCAGATGTTCTAGAGGGAACATAGTTCTCTAGAGAGGCAGCTGTGTAACTGGGTCCATTCAGAACCTTGTGTGTGAGGAGGAGAACCTTAAAGTCAAACCTGTGTGGAACAACCAGAGCAGCTAGAACTATGTGTTCTCTGCTCTTGGTTCTGAATGAGTCTCTATTGTTTTCTATTGGACGCTGTAAAAAGTGCATTAATCCAGTCCAATAGAAATGAAAACCTGAATCAGCTTCTGTCTGATTTATAAATGGTCGAATCTTTGCTAAGTTTCTAAGGTGTTTTTTCCCAATTATTGCTCATCCATGTGTTTGTTGCTGAAAGACATTTAGATGGAGCCTAACCCTTCATTATCAAAATAAGACAACAATTAGTCTCACCGGCGGAACTGGGACCTGCCCCATGACCTCCGGCGGCTGCAGGTTGCTGGTGTTGTCTCCATGCTCCGTCTCCCCACAGCTGGGGTATGGTGGGGGGGGATATGGGGGGAACTCCTCTGGAAAGTGGTTGTGGTGGACTGAGGACGGACACACCTCCTCTTCCTTGTCCTCCAGGGCGGGGCACTGGGAGCAGCAAGAGGCGGGTTCAGGGATTGGTGAGCGAGGGGGCAGGGGGGGTGGAGTCAGGGAGTCCTCAGAGCTCTCAGTGAGCAATTGGTTGAAGCTCAACCCAGTGTTGTCATCGACATCCACCCTGCCATCCCGGTTGTCGTGTACCCCAGGCTGAATATATGTCTCCGCTGGACTGACTGTCTCCATGGGAATGGTTTCCATGGCAGCCAGAGTGGTCTTCTGGTAGAGCAGCTTCTGGATGTTGGGTCCGGCCGGGCCCTCGGGCTCCGTGATCGAACTGCGTTTCTTCAGCGGCCGGGGTGCGTGGTGCAGCCGGCGTCGCAGGGCCTCAAGGTCCGCATCGCTGGGGTTCCTGTGAGGGTTGGACAGGAAGGGGAGGAGCTTGGTGGGGCTGAGCGGTCGAGGCGTGGCTCGTTCTGCCGTCTCTCCACTGATCCCTTCGCCGTTACCCAGACAACTGTTGTCAGCCTCGCTCCCGTCAGACACACAGGCCCCAGAATTCAGGCCAGTGTTGTCTGAGGAGACAGACTGCTGCCCCCCGCTGGCAGGGAGGATTGGCTTCCCGTACACTGTAATGAGGCAGAGACACTGACGTCAGAACAAAACCAACAACGAATGTGAAAAACAAAACATCTCTCACCTGTGATCTACAACAGATGAAAATAGAGTGAGTGCTGCACCTCGGGGCTGACTGCGGGGCAGTGTGCCCTGACCTCCTGGCTGGTAGCCCTTTCCCAGAGAGGCCTGCTTGGTGTACATGGAGTAGATGGATGACGCCGCCACAGTCTGAGGCTTCTGCAGCACAGGGGTGGGGGCATCTGAGAGGTCCGGGGTGTAAGGTCGGACGGCAGCGGCCGGAGGGCTTTCCTGCTTGTTGGGCAGAGGGAGTGTATTGCAGTGGCTGGAGAGGACTCCTGGAGCCCTGAGGTGGCCACCGACCGGCCGAGCCTTACCAGGGAAGGTCCCAGTGCTGTAGGGGGGCCTGGAGAAGGTTGGTGGGCCGGACGAAGAGAGCGGTATGGGCTTAACAGGAACCGGAGGTGGCACTGTCATCTTGGACAAACATTTACCTGAAGCCTAGAGGTGAAATACAGAGCAAAACATGGAAATAAAGAGCAGCTCATCTCATTTGACTAATGAAGCAGATCCAGGTCTGCTGGGAGGTTGGTACAGATTTTAATTACTGAAAAGGCTTTTTGCACAGAACAATCCTAGAGAGCTGTGGGGGGGCATGAGAAACATCACAAGCATGAAGACCCTTCAGAGAAGTGGTTGAGAGTTTTGTAGGATGGTGTGGAAGAAATCATCTGTAGCTCAACATCAGGAAAATCAAGGAGCTGGTAGTGAACCTGGAGATTCCCCCACCCCTGTAATGATTAATGTGGTGGGGCTGGAGATGGTGGACGACTCAAGTGAAGGGACAGAGCAGATCTTTCTGAGGAAGCTCAGGTCTTTGAACGTGTGCCCTCGGCTGATCCAGTGTCATCTTCTTTGCTGTGGTGCTGAGGAGGTACCACAGGGAGCTGTGGCTCTGAGGTGAAGATGGATCTGTGTGGAGGCGGTGACTGAGAAGAGAGGAAAACTTAACATGGTCATGGACGAGCCCTCTCTCCTCTCTGCTGAACTGAAGCAGCTCAGGAGCTGGTTCAGACTCATCCAGCCTCATCCAGCCTCCCAGCACCCGAGGGCTCCTCTGTGCCATCAGACATTAGACTGAGCACAGGTCCTACAGTCAAACACTGTGTCTCAGGAAAGAACTGATGCACATTCTATATATTACACAGAATGGACATGAACACAACTCTGATCCCTGTATCTATATTTTACATTTAAAAACAACAACAACTGTGTGTATATATAGCATTATCTCTACTCTATATAATATTTATATTCATATTTTTAGTCTTACTATTTTTCCCCTTGCGCTGCTACTTTCTTGTGCTACTATGTCATTTGTGAATTTCCTCTATGGAGGATAAAAAAAGGCAAATCTTATCTTATCAGCTGTCGTACCTGATTGTCCCTGAGCAGGGTGTCAGTGCTGTGATTGGTCCGTGACGGGACAGGAGGCGGGATGTCAGATCCACATAGTCCTCTCTGACCTGTGAGGGTCTCACCACCTACAGGAAAGAAAATCTTCATCATAACACAGACGTCTTCTTCTCTGTCGGAGGGTTTCATTAAAAACATCAATCAGACAACTGACCGACAGAAAGACGCTTTAAAACGTCTCTGCTTGTTTCTGAAGTGAGAATTTAAACATTTAAACTATTGGAATTGATAACATCATTCTCGTTATCGTTTGCTTCCACCAACCAATCAGAATGCAGAACATACGGTCTCCTTTTATGACCTTGAACCTTCTGGATGTAAAAGGTTGAATATAAAACACAAAATATGTCGTTTTTCTGACATTTGTATAAATGAATATAAACTTTGAAGTGTTTCATCACTTCTCAACAGAGACAGAAAACCTACAATTATAATTATAAAATATTTTTTGCATATTTTGGACGCTACAGAAACTGACCTGAGTTGCAGTAGCTAAGGCTGGACATACGAGGCAGTGTGGAGGCGTGGCTGTAACCTCCGCTAGATTTAGGAAGTGCTCTGGCCTTCCAGTCGGAGAGTTCGGTTATTTTAGAGAAGCTGAAACCTGCAAAAAGCAGAAGAAGATTAAAACCAGAACACAGGAAGTGCCAGCTGAGGAGCTGTGGATGAAAAAAGACTTATCTTAAACTAACTTATCAAACTGAACCTGCGGCCGGTTTGACGGGTCTGGGAGGCGGCTTCAGGGATGAGTCGGGTATGGGCAGGGTTGCTGTGCCGTCCGGGTATGCTGGCTTCACCAGAGGCTCCTGGCGAGCCGGCACCGGAGGCCCCTGAGAGCCTGTTGTGGAGGACGACTGAATGTATGGCCCCACTGCCGCCACTCTGGAGCCCACGCCATGCTGAGGGGCGGGGCCTTCTGACGCCACCTGCGGGGAACCAACATATTTGAGTGCTGCAGGGTTTTGGGCTGGACTTGAGTATGATGTAAAACCAGGAGATCAATGAACTAGGGCTGGAACCAGAACTACAGGAACAACATGGTGGAGGGTAGAACACTCACGTACATTATTATAAAATATCAAATAAAATTGCTGTAGAAAAGTGATATTCTACGGATAGATTATCCTTAAATATCTTCTTACTGGCAGGTTCTCCTTCTGCTGCAGGGCGGCCTTCTTCTTCCACAGCCGCTGCCGGAGCTCGGCCAGCCGGCGGTCCATGGCCGCCACCTCCAGGTTCCTCTTGTTCAGGCCGTCTCTCTGCTGCTGCAGACGTGAGCTTTGCTCCTGGTTCAGCTTGTTCCTCAGCTGAGGAGGACGAAGACGTCGGATCAGCGGAGGTGGCGAACACAGTGAAAGGAAGAAGCAGCAAACACTAAGACACATTCATGTGCCAGTTAGCCTAGCCTGCCTGCTAGGCTAAGGTTAGCCACACTCAAGAGTCCGTGTGAAAAATCACGGAGGGTATGAAGTTCAATTTTCCATTGGATGGTAAATTAATACATTGTTATTTTAGTCATATTGAATTTTAAATCGTAGCATCTACCAATAACCTGCATGTGAAGTGTTTAGGGAACATATATAAATTACAGTGTCGACCACAGACCACTTCTAGAGTCTGTGCAGCAGTGATCTCGACCAATCAGGAGCCAGTCTCATCTGTCAATCATGACGTCTCAGCCTGTTTGTACATCATCAAACTGATTGAAACCAAACTGATCAGAAACACTTGAACAGACAGAAACATTCATGTCTCCTCTGATGGAGACACTTTGGCTTCACTTTAGAGACGTCGTCCATCTTTATTTATAGTCTGTGGGTTTATATAGTCTCGGAATTATTTCCACCTGGTGGACTAGAGTGGAACAGCAAATCTTCCTTGACAGTTCAGTTTAAGGAGCCGTTATATCGTCTGAGGGTTAGCAGACCGGTATGTGAGGCGTTTCAGGGCATCTGTAAATAATAAATAATTGTGGTTACACAACCCCCCCCGAGTCACTGCAAATCAGTCACACAGGTAAACTCTCAGCCAATGAGAAACACGTGTCAGCAGCGGTGGCTGTTGAGATCTGACCTGCAGCTCTTTACAGAGGAGCTCCAGCTCCACGGTGGAGGAGGGCGTGTTGTGGTGCTGAGGAGGTTGCGGTGGTGGTGGCTCCATCCGTGGGCTCCTCAGCACCTCCAGCTGGTCGCCGAGCTCCTCCAGCCTCGCCACGGCAACCAGCAGCTCCCTTTGCTTCTGCTGGAACAGACCGGTCATCTGCTCGATCTCCTCCACTGAATCACAAACACAAAAACATATAGAACAACAAGCAGGAGCTTTTATAACACAATTTAATGATGTCATTTTTTATTAAAATAAACCATGACCCTAAATTAATAACTGTTAAGAAGCCATTTTAAATCAGTTTAAAAAAACGATCTGATCAGAATGAGATGAATCGAGAAAACACAGACACTGACCGAGTTTACTGTTGCTGAGGCGTTTCTGCTCCACTTGGCCCCTGAGGGCCCGGACCCTCCGCAGTTTGGCCTCCTGGTTGTGTGCGTTCTCTCGAAGCTGCTGCAGTCGCTCCTGTTCAGACGCCTCCTGCTGCTGCTGCCGCTGATCCTGCAGCTTCAGGAAGCGCAGCCGCTGCTCCTGCAACAGACAACAGGGGTCATGAGGAGGAGAAAGGAGGCGCTGAGGTAAAACACACGTTCACGCGTCCGCTGCTCAGGACTGAAGGACATTTGTTGATAAAATGATTTAAAACCAAACAAGCAGGTAAATGTGTTTTTGTTTTAATGCCGGTAAAAGTAACGAGTTTGAGAAGAGTCATTGTTTCAGTGTGTTCATGTGCTATGAAGTCGTCATGTGTTAATAAATCATAAGAACATAAAAACGTGTGGTTTTGGACGTTCACATCATAATGATTAGAGCTGATTGTTGATTGGTTGAGAAATGAAAACATTTGGAGATATCCTGTTTATTCCGGCACATGACAGCAGCATTAGCAGCAGTGTGTGTTCCTGTGTGTGTCGTACTTTGGAGGCCAGCAGCTGCTGCTGTCGAGTCGCCAGATCCTGAAGTTCACTGAAGGTCACGTCCAGGCGAGGAGCTGAGACCTGTAGAACACAAGAACAGAATTGTTCACATCTGTGTTCTTATTTGATAAATTCCATGTTTTCGTAATTTGAAAGCACGTTTTTCCTAATTAGCATCGTAAACGCACTTTCAATGCCCATAAAGGTCATGAGACTGCAGCACACACAGAAATCCCAGAAACTGGAAAGAACATTTAAGAAGGAACGATCTAAAGACGCAGCACTGGACTGAAACTCTAAAAAAGTTATATTTCTTAAATATAGAAAGATATGAATGTAATTAACCCAATATATAGAGTTATAGACAGGACAAATTGTATGCAGTGTGAGAATATGTACAGTATATAACTGATCAAATAATCAGTGTTATTTTATTTTATACAAGCATGTCAGTTGTTCTCTTCAGTGTAGATTCTGTTCTCACATAAGAACAAATCCCAGACAAGACAACATTGCTGAAAGTCAGAATCTTCATAAAAAAGTGTGTAAGTGGGTTTTAGGAAGAAACGGTTGTTAAAAGAGGCTCAAAGTTCTTCTGAGTCTCACCCCGTTCTCCAGACATCTCTCTGCAGCAGCTTTCACCTGGTTCCTCTTCACCTTCTGATCTGATGTTCTGGATCCATCTGAACACAAACACACAGTTAGAACTGACGATAATGTCACTTTGTTTGTGTGTAAATGGGTTAGGGTAACACCCTGTTGTTATTCCAACTAACACGTTTTCCTCTACCACCTCCTGCAGGATGAAATTTCTCTGATCAACTCAACCTCAAGTCCAAGAGAACGATTGATGGAAAACGTTCCTGACATGTTCATGAGAATGAGACAGAAAAAAATAAAGCTTCTAAACACAGCTGGAGAAAATACGAGATGTTTTAATGAACTGTGTAAAACATGTTGCGTAGTTGGTGTTTGTGAAGCAGCAGCAGCAGGTTGTCGGGTCCGACTCGTTCCAACAGGAACATGTGGGAACATCAGGCGAGGGGCGGAGCCTGTAGAGCAGCAGGAGGCGGGACATGACGTGTAAACTCTGCTGTGGAAAGATCAGTGTTGTTGTTTACAGCTCGTCCACACCGGCGTCGGCCCTCATCACCAAAAGATCTGGAACCTCCTCGTGTTTCTTTTAATATATATTATGAATATATATTTGGTTGGGAGGGTTTGTGTTGAGGACATGATCCCTCACGAGCTTCCCACCCACCAACAGCTGGTGTTTCTCACCAGACTCTGGTCCCGGAGCTCTCTGATGGTGGAGGAGGTAACGGACCTCCCCCCTCTGCTGCCCCCACGGCTGCAACACCGCCATCATCTGCTCCGATTCTCCAACGACACGCTCTGATTGGTTACAAACCAACAAGATGACTGATTAATGACTAAATTATGATGTAATCATGGCCAAAAATATGTGGACACGTGGGTCTGTGTTTCCAGAGTTGGAACCTTTAAGTATTTTACTGTAAAATAATAAATAATAACAATAATAAAAAATCTGTGGACCTGAGCCTCTCCACATCTCAGCCAGGTAGCAGTCGGCCTCGCCGGGCTCCTTGCAGAGCTCCAACACGTCTCTGCACAGCGTCTCCGGCGTGATGGGAACCTCAGTGAAGTGCTGGTCATTGTTGCTGAGGAACACGGTAAGAAATATCTACAAACACATATATGGACAGGGTCATATCATGTGTCATAGGGTTACTTTAATAATCAGATTCATTCAGAAACTGAATTTGAGAGAACGGCTGCTGCGGTTGTCAAAAATAAACAATAGAATTACCAAAGTTACAGTCACATACATTTCCCCTCCAGATTCATTACAGGTCACTGTGACTTTGACCTTTGACCCAAGAAATCTAATCAGTTCATCTGTGAGTCAGACTGAACGTTTTTTAAGAAATTTCCTGCAGGTGTTCCTGAGATGTTGTGTTCACAAGAGTGAGACGGACAACCTGAAAACCTATGTTGTTCAAAACAAAAGGCAGCCTGTGTTGTAGGAGGTTCAAACTCAGGACTGGTCCTTTAACAGACTGGTTGACGGGTAAACCTCAGCATGTGAAGCACACAACCCACAGTCCAGTTTAAAAACAAAACCTGCTCAACTTCCTGAGCTATTTGAGACCAGAACAGATATTTGTGGACATAACTCCCATGATGCATTGTGCCATCTGTTTCTCCAGCAGGATATCTGCTCTCAGGCCCGGGGCCAGATTTCCACCCACAGCCCCCTAAACTAAAGGGAGGCAGTTTTCAGCGTCTTCCAGCCTGAATATTTATCCTGTGAAGGTGAGAGTCCGTGATGATTTGCTCAAAGGCTCGTCAGACGCAGCCAAGCGGCTTCTACAGTTCACTAAGGATCTGAACCAGCACAGGTGGCTGATGGGAGATTTATCTGTCTTCACAACAGAACATCTAAAAAGAATCATCCGTAAGTGAAGCGGTGACAGAGATGAATCCGGAGGTCGGCCTGTGTCCTACATACAACTCTGGAGGAAAAGTAGAGCGTCGCCATCTCCCTCCGCGTTCCCGACCACCAAGTGGGTCGATGCCGTCAGAGGTCGACCAGGGAACCATGCAGCCAATCACAGCTTGAGGAAGAGAGGCTGTCTGTCCCACAGGACGGAAACAGGGAGGAGTGAGACCTCCTGTTGTCAGACTGAAGAGTGTGCTGACAAACTACAAGTTGTCACATGACCTGTCGACCCAATGTCTCTTACAGGCTGTAAATAAAGACGGACGACATCTCCTAAAAGACAAGCCAAATATTTTGGATCGCCCCCTGGTGTCTGGCTGCAGTAAAGGTCATAAACCTCCTCCGTGTTAGCAGATGGGACACGGATCAAACCGACAGGAAGTTTGTTCAAGTTTCTGATCAGTTTAGTTTGAATTTGTTATTATGATATAAAAACAGGCTGAGACGTCATGATTGACAGCTGAGACTGACTCAGGATTGGTGGAGAGCGTGTATGGGCGGGACGTCTGCACGTGTGCTTGACTCATCCGCCCATCACCTCAGGAAGCGTCTTCTCTAAAAACACTGTCTCTGGGGACACACACTGTCTCTGGGGACACACACTGTCTCTGACGACACACACTGACTCTGAGGACACACACACACTGACTCTGAGGACACACACTGTCTCTGAGGACACACACACTGTCTCTGGGGACACACACTGTCTCTGAGGACACACACTGACTCTGAGGACACACACTGACTCTGAGGACACACACACACTGACTCTGAGGACACACACTGACTCTGAGGACACACACACACTGACTCTGAGGACACACACTGACTCTGAGGACACACACTGACTCTGAGGACACACACACACTGACTCTGAGGACACACACTGTCTCTGAAGACACACACTGACTCTGAGGACACACACACACTGACTCTGAGGACACACACTGACTCTAAGGACACACACACACTGACTCTGAGGACACACACACACACTGACTCTGAGGACACACACTGACTCTGAGGACACACACTGACTCTAAGGACACACACACACTGACTCTGAGGACACACACACACTGACTCTGAGGACACACACACACACTGCCTCTGAGGACACACACACACTGACTCTGAGGACACACACACACACTGACTCTGAGGACACACACTGACTCTAAGGACACACACACACTGACTCTGAGGACACACACACACTGACTCTGAGGACACACACACACTGACTCTGAGGACACACACTGACTCTAAGGACACACACACTGACTCTGAGGACACACACACACACACACTGCCTCTGAGGACACACACTGACTCTAAGGACACGCACACACTGCCTCTGAGGACACACACACACTGACTCTGAGGACACACACTGACTCTGAGGACACACACTGACTCTAAGGACACACACTGACTCTGAGGACACACACACTGTCTCTGAGGACACACACTGACTCTGAGGACACACACTGACTCTGAGGACACACACTGACTCTGAGGACACACACACACTGACTCTGAGGACACACACTGACTCTGAGGACACACACTGACTCTAAGGACACACACTGCCTCTGAGGACACACACACACTGACTCTGAGGACACACACTGACTCTGAGGACACACACTGTCTCTGAGGACACACACTGACTCTGAGGACACACACACACTGACTCTGAGGACACACACTGACTCTGAGGACACACACTGTCTCTGAGGACACACACTGACTCTGAGGACACACACTGACTCTGAGGACACACACACACACACTGCCTCTGAGGACACACACTGACTCTGAGGACACACACACACTTTAAACTTCCCTTATCCTTCCCTTTAAGGAGAGTGTGCACCACACAAGAGTGTAGAGTGAACACTCGTCATCACACTCAGTAAATGTTCCTGGTTTCAGAAACACTGTGTTGATGTTGTTGTCTGTGGTTGTATCCTGGACAACAGGCAGGGCTTTAATGTGTGTGTGTGTGTGTGTGCGTGTGTGCGTGCGTGCATGAGTATCTCATTAATCCAATATGGG
>CM048044.1:10000-62500 GCA_026259375.1 Verasper variegatus | reverse complement strand
CACGAGCTGTAAACCAGCCCAGTGACGTCACCCCACGACTTCCGGTGTGATGTTTCACAATAAAAGCATCTTTTGTTTCCATGGGAACTGGTGATTATGTGTGTAAATGATGTTTAAGATCGTGGTTCACAAACCTGGATCAAAGACGTCTCGACTACACCTGAGGATTGTGGGTAGTGTGGAACTTCTCCGTTGTTAATCAAGTTTTTCTTAAAACACAGTTGATTTCATACAGACTTGTGGCTTCGACAGGAGAATAACACATTGTGAGTCTACTTTGGATAATGTTTCAACGAGGGCTGTCAAACGATTACAATTGTTACACCCTCTGATCTGAACGAGCTCTGATCTCACTGCGTGTGAGTGCGGGGGGGCGGGTACGGGTACATGGAGCGGGTCATTCTGCGCATGCGTTAAAAAAAATTACGCGTTCATTTTGACAGCCCTAGTTTTAACTAAAACATTATGTCTGATAATCAAAACCTGTACTCAGAAAATAAATGGTTGACTTAACACTGTTGGGCTCAGTAATCAACTTTTCATAGGGGCCCCTTTCAGCTTGTGGCCCAAGGCCTTTCCCACCCTGTTGCAACAACCCTGCAGGATACACGTATGCATGTTAACATACATGTTTGCATCACATTTATTTTAAAAAAATGTATTGGACAAATGCACGTCCATTATTAATAAAAGCAGACAGTAGTTGGCGCCACAGTCCACTGTTTAGCTGCGGCCAAAAAGCTAAAAATGGTGGTTCCTCAAATGGCCACAAGGGGTCTGCAAAAAATGTTTCCATCCTGATGCAAAAAAAAAAAATTGGCAGTTCGTGAATTACAGTACGAGGGTGGAAGTTTTTTAATAAATCACTCGTTTAAAATGTGCTAAAATTTAATTCATGTTAAATTGAAGGTGTGGTTGCTCCGAGTGACAGATAGGTGGCATCACAGTTACCCGCCTATTCAGTGGCTAGCTCTCCACTAGCTGTAACCTCAGCTTAATACCCCTATAATACATTAGGTATAAGCCCCATGAATGGATATTGTATATGTAATAATAATAACATAGAGAACACATAATTCTACATCCTTTTCCCCCCAGATTCATATAAGGTCACTGTGACCTTTGACCACTGAAATCTAATCTGTTAATCAGTGAGTCCAGTACAGGATGTAATGAAATTCTCTACGAGCAGTCAGACACATTCAGACGGATGAGGAAACTTTGACCTTGACCTCCAGGCACCAAAACCTAATCAGTTCATGTTTAAGTCCAAGTGAACATCTGTACCAAATATGAAAGGATTCAGTGAAGGTGTTCTGGAGATATCTTATTCACAAGGATAAATCAATCCATTTTTATTTGTATACAGTCAAAGTGACCTTTGGCCACCAAAAGTCAATCAGGGCCTTCATGAGTCCAAATAAATATTTGCACCAAATTTGAAGAAATTCACTCAAGGTGTTGAGATATTGCGTTGACAAGAATGGGAGGGAAGGACACCGAAGACATCACCTTGGAATAAGAACATTGAGACATTATCACTGAAGCGTTTAAAGAAGCTGTAACGAACTTTTTAAACTGAGCGATTCTCTGGAGAACATTTACACTATGATGCAGATCTGAACACGTTTCCATAAACTTCAATTCTATTCTTCTGTCGTTTTACTGACAGTGATTAGGTTTTACATGCTTTTACTCTGAAAGGGGGATTTAACCTTTTTCCCTTTAAACAAAGCTGACTTGACGTAGCTGTTCACCGGGATCTCCTAGCAACGAGAATAAACTCCTCCCCCTCCTCCGTTAGTGTGTGTACCTGTATTTCCCTGTTCGTGGGGACCAATTTGTCTTATAAACCCTACAGAAAGGGGACATTGAGGGTTTAACCTGGTTTTGTTTCAGGAGCTACAGATTAGGCTGCGACCAACTGTTCCTTTCCAGTCCATCAGGTGGCGGTATTGCAGGCGCCTCTACAAGACACTATATAGACCACAGACTGTTATTAAAGATGGATGACTTGATGGCTCTTATAATGAATAATAATAATAAATAATTATAATGAAGCCAAAACTGATAGAATCATGTTCAGCTTAAAGCTCGTTGTGTATACTTATTTAATTTATTGAGTGATTATTATCATTTAAAAATGTATCTGTATGAACCATTAAAATATTAAGTATGATGCTTAGTCTATCAATAAATGTTATTTTAATGAATGGAATACTTAATGATGATGATCATTTCCATAAAACACAGACTTCTTTCAAATGAAGTGCATTGGCTGTAATTCATCATGACACTTATGGATCTGCAGCAGAAACAAGAAATTATGTAAAATGTACCAAATATTAACAGAGAGTAGCTCATCATGTTGGTGAATGAATATTATATTTGATGAACAAACTTAGGAGCTAAAAGAAATCAACTAAATATATTGAGTTATTTCATATGGACAGTTTCTTTCAGACGTTTTAATATAATTAAAAAATAAAGTGTGAAGACATGAAACACTAATCGTTAATCACTAATAGTTTTTATTTATCACTTGATTTCATACAAAATAAATCAGCTACATTTTTACTGCGACCCCACCGTTGACCTTTGACCCTGCCCAGTTCAATCTGCTGCAGAACTCCCTGTCCTCCTCATCTCGCTTCTTCAACAGGACGATTCTTCAAGAGGACGCTTTTATAAGGGGACACTTCTATAAGGGGACACTTCTTTAAGGGGACACCTCTATAAGGGGACACTTCTTCAACAGGACGATTCTTCAAGACTGCTTGTGTTTGGACTCGTCTCCTCATGTAGAAATAACGTGGGACCAAGCAGACGCCCCCTGACCCCCCTTTGAAACTTTAGGGTTTATTTACTTACTTTATTTATTAGAGGAGATAAAAGCATATACTTGTATTACTGTGGAAATGGCTGGGTCTGACCAGCAGGGGGCAGCACTGTCTGTTCCACAGAGGAAGTGATTCTTTTATTACATCAAACCGTGTAGAAAAGTATCCGTATGTAGGAATATAACAGAAAGATAATGAACCGGTGTCTTTACACAATTTAACGTCATCTCCTGGTTTCCATTGACACTTTTATTTTGAAACAGGAAGTGGTGAGTGACGTCACTGCGGTGACACGTGTGTAATGGCTGCGTACAAACAGGACGTTTAACAGCTGCAGCTTAAATCCAGGTAGATCCAGATGTTTCTCACTTTATAGAAACAGTTGATGACCGGGTCTGTGACTCAACACACCTGGTTACCGTGAGTTTGATTCCTTGGCTCTGAGCGGACGTCACGTCAGACTGAGCAGAAAATCTGTCCATTTAAAGTGATTTGATTTACAGCGGAGATTTGTTGTTGAAGAAACGTAATAATATATCAGTGGAACTCTTAATCCAGGTCTGTACTTTAATTCGGCTCCTTAATTATCGCAATGGAACGTTTGTCTCGAGTAAACAGCTTTGGTGAAACACCACCGAGCCTCCGCCGATGCTAATGTTGTTAGCTGCAGCCACGAGATCCCACGAGTATAAAGAGCGATAATCACACGAACGAGTGAATGTTCATCCGCTGCGGTGAAGAGGAGGAAAGTGGATGAAGAACCACGGTCATGGTGATTAGTTTCAGACATGAAACCACAACAGAAAGTGATTGTGTGGATTCAAAGTAGCTGCTGGTTGTTCATCGGACAGAAGCTCAAACACGAACCCGTCAGACGAAAGAAGAACTTCTCAAACAGTTCGGCTCCTCTTCCATGACTTAATTTACTCAAACTGGTTTTATTAAGAGAATCAAACATGGCGCTGCGATCTTCTTCTCTTACCGAGCTGCAGTCCTTCGCTGCTCTACTGATCTCAGTGCTGCCGCGTGTGGCAGGAAGCTTTATTGCAACAGTTCATCAAACAAACCCCTGATCCGCAGCACTGTTCTATAGAAAGTCAAGTTGTAACGATTTTATTTTGAGGGTAAAGCTTTATGTGTTTGGTGTTTCACCTGATCTGTTAGTTCTGGTTTCACGTTGTAATTTAGGGACTAAAGAATTTAGTCTGACATACGTACGACCTGTCGTCATCACCTACGTGGGCGGAGTCTACCTTTACTTTTTTTTTCCACAGCTGAGACACAAAACAAGATGAACGGGAAGCAGCAGCAGCAGCGGTGGGAGGAGCCGGCAGACTCAAAGCAGACTAAGAAGATGAAGAGTGTTGATGATGATAATTCTGATGTGGAGAAGAACTTCACTCTGCTCACTGAGAGACAAGGAAGAGGAGAGACTGAGGAAGAACAGAGACACAACAGAGGAGAGGACGAGGAGGAATTCAGTGATGAGGGGAAGGAAGAAGAGTCTGGAGAAGAGGAGGAGTCTGACGGAGGTGAAGAAGATGAGGTTGATGATGAAGAAGAACCAGATGATGTTGGTGGCAGTAAAATCCAGACGAGAGAGGATATTAAAAAAGGTTAGTTTTTCAATGACTCTTATATAAAGATGATGTATATAAAGATTGGACGACAGGTCTACACGTATACATTCTGCTGCCATCTTGTGACTGAATGGAACTTTACACTCTTCCCTCAGAATTGTCCAACATGTCGTTTGAAGACGTCATGAAGCTGCAGAACAAAGTCGGAACCAAAGTTTACAACGAGGTCACTTATGGCAACAGCAAGAAACCCAAGAGCGGCAAGAAGAAACGACTGAACAAGAACAGGTGACCCGTCTCTGAAGACTCTGTAAGATCTCTCTGCTCTTCAACCCTTTACGAGTTGTTCATGTCGTTTTTATGTGTGTGATTTCAGACCGATGGAGATTTCAGCCAAGAAACCGGCGCCGTTTCTCCGTCGGGTTGTCGCCATCAGGAAACCGGTGAGTGGAGGAAGTCTGTGGAGCTCAGTCTGTGTTTTCAAAAGCTCAGTTTAAATGATTGTGTCTCTTCAGACGCTGAGAGATCCTCGATTTGACGACTTGTCGGGAGAATACAAGCCGGAGATCTTTGAGAAGACGTACAAATTCATTGACAACATCAAACAGAGAGAGAAAGAGGTGAGGAACAAACAAAGTTCTTCAGTTTGAGTTGAACGGTTGTTGACGCCATTGGACTGTAGATCAACCTTCATGGTGTTTTTCCGCAGGTCGTCCAGAAGCAGCTGAAGAGGAAGAAGATGAGTAATGAGAAGAAGGAGAAACTTCAGTTCCTCCTGAAGAGGATGGTGAGTCTCGCAGCATCCGTCTGCTCCCGTTCATACCTGCTGCCGTCAAATCAGAATAATAGAAGAGAGTTTGTTTAAATGTATGTGTGACCTTTGACCCGCAGGAGAACCAGGAGCGGGCGAGGAAGAGCCGAGAGCAGCAGAGAGAGAGAGAGTTGCAGTTCAAGAGGCAGCAGAGAGAGCGAGCCAATCAGGGAGCTCAACCCTTCTTCCTTAAGAAATGTAATTTATATTTTTTAAATCACTTTTATTTGAATATTTGTCTTGTGTCACATTTTGAGACTTGATGTTTTTACTCTCAAACTAAACTCACCTCTTCTGGGTTTTTCCTCAGCGGAGAAGAAGAAGCTGCAGCTGGCGGAGAAATACCAGGAGCTGAAGAAGAGTGGGAAACTGCAGAACTTCCTGAGTAAGAAGAGGAAGAGGAACGCTGGGAAAGATCGCAGGAAGCTGCCGCCGCACAACGCCAAGGCTTCGTGAAAAAACCTGTGAGCGTCTGTCGGCTGCAGCCTGTAATGACTCATTTCTGCCTGCAGGGGCACCTGTAGTTTCAACGACCGTGGTGTCAACAAACTTTAGTTTGACAAAATAATTTCAGCTGTTTTCAGACATGAAGAGTTTTTCACAGATGAAGAAGAAGCAGTGTGGAAACTCCACTCCCGCCGGGTTCAGACAAAGATTTTGAAAATGTATTTGGGACATGCACGAGCCTGAAAATATCGGGCTCGGATATATACGGTGTACGGCTCCTCTTCTTCACCCTGAGATGTTTGTGTTCTTCCAGTTTCACGTCCGTCACGTGTTAGAAACCTCATCAACACGTCCACTCGCTCACTGGGAAGCTTCCACACATTGTCCTGCTATTTGTTTTTTGTCAAACTCATCAAGAATAAACTTTAATGCTCAGTGTTAAATTGTCTTCTATTTAAAACTCTGTGGTGCGTTCAGTGATGCTCCGACATCTCAACGTTTATGAGAAAGTTCATCATGTTCACTGTCAGAAAATGAAACTTTGCAAAAACATGAAATGGATCCTGTAAAGAAAAGTCCTTAGAAACACCAGAATGACTGGGACCAATCCTGTCGGTTAAAGTCTGAATGAATCTAAAAACCCTCAGTTCATGACAAGATGTTTTGTCCTTTTGTTACAAGAAGGGAATTGAATGAATAGATTAGTTTCTGTATTTTATTTCAATAAAAGCACTTACAGTATATTTTAAAGCGCTGTGGTGCAGTGAACAGTAGAGGGAGCTGCAGGACAAATACTGAAGCTGTTCAACATAAACTGATTCAGGATCAATAGGAAACGATCAGAGATCAATAACTATAACACAAATCAATGTGTCCAGTAATGAAAAGTAACTAATTAATGTAAATGGAGTACGGAGGTACTTTACTCCAGTTTCCTGATACTTTGTAAGTTTCTTAGAGCGAAATTATCTGATTTGTATTTGAATATAATATCAAATCAATCAATCAAATTGTATTTGCCCTCACAATATGTCTCATAGTAATCATAGTCCACGGTCAGCTGCCACCTCGATCGTGGTCCACCACCACTATCAGATGCCAACACGATACAGGGTCCACCATTATTATCACGATCTCTGATCCGGGGAAGAAGTCCAGTCAGTAACATGTATTGATGAGATGTGATGAGGATGGAGAAGAGGAAGGAGAAGCTGGGAAGGCATCGGCTCAGGCTGCCTGGAGGTCTGGTGTGGAAGAAAGGAAGACTCAAATACCTCGGAGTCTTCCTGGGAGATGAGACCCACAAATTGGGACAATGTCCTACAGAAGGTTAACGGTCGATTGATAAAATGGAAGTGGCTGTTGCCAAAGATGTCGTATAGAGGCCGGACTTTAATAACAAACAACCTGGTCTCATCTACCCTGTGGCACCGGCTGGCCTGTGTCGATCCTCCACCTTCTCTCCTGGCAGAGGTACAACGGGTTTTAATAAATTTCTTTTGGGGCAGGATGCACTGGATCCCACAGAACCCTTTTCCTTCCTAAGGAGGAGGGGGGGCAGGGCCCGGTCCATCTGGCCAGCAGGGGCGCTGCCTTCCGCCTCCAGTTCATCCAGAGATTGGGCCAAGGGACGCTCTGTGGGGACCTCTATCCCGGTGCATCCTGCAACATTCTAACAGCCTGGGTCTGGATTTTATTCTGTTTTTAATGAACGATACCAAGATGATCTCACCATTTGTTCCTGGGTTTTACAAGAGTGTTTGTAAAGTTTGGAACCTGTTAAAAAAAGAGCGAAGGCAACAGGGGGACTCCCTGCACTGGCTGCTGCAGGAGCCTGTCCTGTACGGGACCATTTTAGATCACCCCGCTGGGCACAAGTCACCCTGTCCAGAGTGCTGCATGCTGCGGGGGTCTCCACGCTGGGCCAGGTGGTGGAGCTAGCCGGGCCTGGACTAGAAGACCCCACAGGGCTGGCCAACAAACTGGGGATTAAATCAGAAAGAACAATGGAGAGGGTACTTGACCACTGGAGGAGAAGACTGGCAGATCAGGACATCTTGCTTTTAAACTCTTTTAAAGATGGTTCCATTTCCCCCAATGTGGAGGACCCTTTCCCCGCCACTTTCCTGGCACTGGATGTAAAAGACTGTTCTGGACCTCTGGTGCAGCCGGCCCGCCCGGTCTCCCTGGAGGGAGCTTCCGGAAAAACTCTCTATGGACTAATGGTAAAAACACTTAACATTAAAAAACTGAATGGACGGACTGACACTCCTTGGAGGAGCTATTTTGGTGGAGCCCAAGAAACCGGATCTCAGTGGAGGTCGGTGTATAAACCTCCACTGAGTAAGAGACACGGAGACCGTGATCTGTGGTGTTTTCAAGATGTTTTATGTTCTGTGAGAACTCCAGAACTCGTCTGTGCTGATTATCTGGTGTGATTCTTTTATTTATTTATTTAAAGCTAAATGTGTAATTTAAAATAATTTATTGGGTGTTTCAATGTGTGTTTTCAAAATTCAATTCTCTCTCTCTCACACACACACATGAACAATGGGGGGGGGGGGTGATAATAGAGGACCTTATATTCATGAACTGATCCCCCCCCCCTGCTCCTCCACTGTCTCTTTGTGTCACTGCTGTTAAAGTTTGCTTTGAGTGTCAGTGTGTGTGGGTGTGAGTGTGTGGGTGTGAGTGTGTGGGTGTGAGTGTACAAGTGTGTGTGTATGTGTGTGTGTGTGGGTGTGTGGGTGTGTGGGTGTGAGGAGAGGATCATGGGAAATGTCGTTCCGCTTTTTCATCCAAACTTGTGTGAAGAAAACTTGTTTCTTTGATGGGACGTGTGAGGAGGATGACGTCATTGTGTCTGTTCCCGATGTGGCGACTCTTCGTCCTCTTCCTCCTCTTCCTCCGCCTCAGGTGAACAGTTTTCTTTCTCCTTCAGCGTCAGATCAATGACCTCCTCCCTCATCGGATTCATGGCCACTGCGGTCGGCCATTGTTCATGAATGTCTGCATGGTGAAGGTGAGCCGGAGAAAGGAGGCAGTGGCGGCTCGCGGTGGAAACCATCTGTTGGCTCAGCCTCCTGTCGCTCTGTGAAAGGATAAGTGAGTGGAATAGAGATCAGAGAATAGATCCTTCTGCTGCTGATTTGTATTCTTTCGAAAGAAGCAGGGGTTTCACTTCACATCTGCCCTTCGCTCCATTCACACCCATTCACTGTCCCATCAATTAGCACACTCAATTAAACCCTCATAATCCCCTTATCCGCATTGCAGGGCTCCATCCAGTGCCACGCCCTCCGTCCAAAGGAGGCAACAAATGACACTTTAGTGGTTCTTTCAGACGAGGGGCAGACAATAGACTGATGGTGGGGTGAAAAGAAGAGTCGATGGTTGAAAAGCAGCTGCAGCTGGCAGTGAGCCGCTGTCGGCCATTGTTCTGCAGATTAGGAGCTAGCTTTTCACTTTCACTGATACAATGTACGAGAGGAGGGTCGAAGGATGGAGCGCTGAAAAAAACCCTCTGAATACCAACAGTGAGGTGGCGCCGATGAGAAACTGCTGCTTTAATCCTCATTAACCCCCCCACTGTAAAGTATTAAACAGAAACTCAAACTCAACTTCGCCTTCACTCACACTATATTCTCTAATTCCTCGTGGGTAAGATATCACCATAAAAATAAAGCAAATGTCCTTTCTGTCCTCAAATGCAGAAACCCAGCTCCTTTCATTTCCATATTCCTCCTCCTCTGGTGGGGACCAGTCTGCTCACAGGTGGGAGATATACCACCTGGTGACCTGGTGCAGTGACAACAACTTGGAGCTCCACGCTGACTGTGGACTTCAGGCCATCCATCACCCTGTGTGACTCTCCAGTGGACACTGTGGAGTCGTTCCGCTTCCTAGGCACCTTCATCACCCAGGACCTGAAGTGGAGGCTGAACATCGTCTCCCTCACCACATCCAGCAGAGGATGTACCTCCTGCGGCAGCTGAAGAAATACAACCTGCCAAAGTCAATGATGGTGAACTTCTACGCTGCCATTATCGAGTCCATCTTTACCTAATCCATCGCCGTATGGGTCACTGCTGCTACAGGACCGGGCTGCAGCGCATCTTCCGCTCCGCCGAGAAGGTGACCAGCTGCAACCTGCCCTCTCTCCAGGACCTGTACGTCTCCAGGACTCTGAGGCGCGCAGGTAAGATGGTGGCCGAACCCTACACCACTGGACTTGGAGTCTTTAAGCAACTTCCCTCTGGCAGGAGGCTGAAGGCCACCAGGACCAAAACCTAACGCCACAAAAACAGTTTCTTCCCGACCGCTGCCGGCCTCATCGATACGGCCTGGGACCCTTTAACTGAACTGCACTGATGACCCTACTTGTGACTTTGACGCTTTACAATAACAATAACTGTATATTTTGCACAATCCCTCCCCCTTATAGAATACATTATTTGTTTTATTTGATCTTTTGGGGCCTATAGTATTTTCTATTTCATTTATGTTTCCTATTTTTTATATTTCCATATTTCTATTACACACCTACTTTGTGAACCTACTTGGCAATAAACCCGATTCAGATCATGGGAAGGTTCAGAAGTTCAGCTGCAGCAGTTTATAGGGTTTTGCAGTGAAAGGACACAGTGACCTACGCAGGAGAGAAGACAGAGCATAAAGTGCAGTTACTGCTGGGAGCTTCAAATCAAATTAAAAACTGAGCTACATCATTTCATATTTAAACTTAGCATTTTCAATCTTCAGTAGTTATTGGAACATTGGAACGGTTGTAACGACTGTGAACATGTGGCTGTTTTTCTGTAGCTGCAAACATCACGTGACTTTCAGCTGTGTTTACCAGAGGGAATGCACCAGAATGAGACCGGTCATAGGCCTGGTCGCGTGTCACTCAAAGTGCAGTCAGCCAATCAGAGGAGGGGCTCAGGAGGCAGGTCTACAGCTCCAGAGAGAGGACGGAGAGAGGACATGGAAATACACACTGCAGCAGTTTGTCCACTTTAAACCACGTTATAGATAAAATAACATGAAGGTATATAAACATAAACACATTTCACAAGCAGTCACAAAATAGAAAAGAAGGGTCAATTATATTTAGAGTTTCCTGATATTTTAGACTTTTTTTATGCCCAGGTGTTTTTTGAGTTAACATCAGTAAATGGAGCGAGCTGCTGCTGATGTTTGAAGAGCTGCTTCATTTCACAAAGCAAAGAGCTGCTTCATCTTTTTCCCTCAAACAAACTCAGGACAGTAAGTGTCAGTAAACAGAAAAGGAGGAGATGCTTCCCTGAATACCCACTGACACACTAACCCTTCTATAGTCAAGTCAAAATTTAGTCACATGTATAAAACAACCACAGCTGACAATATACAGCATATCAAAACACAGAATAAATAGACAATAATAAAAGGGTAGACATCATAAATCATTTATAAAATATTCCACTATATCCAATTTAACCCTTGAACTCGAATTCAAAGGCAGTGAGAAGAAGCAGCTCCTGAGTGATTTAACCATTGCTTTGCAACATTTGAGAAAAGGAAACTTATTCCAGAGTAAAGTCCCCTCAGGACGTCCAGGAGAATCATGTTGGTCGACCTCAGAGCTCGGGAAGGTCCAAAAGTTAAACCAATTAAAGATTGTTTAAATTATTAAGAAATACTCAAATCTAAAAATCTTAAAAAGAAGCCAGTGAAGAGACGTCTGGTGTCATGTGATCACACTTTCTTTCTCCAGTACAGCTACAGCTGCGTGTGAACTGCGACTGTTAGACAATTACAATAATCTAACTGATAATAAGAGTATGTATAATCAGAATTAGAATTAGACAGTTTTATTTTCCTTGAACGAAATGAGCAAACGAAATGTGCTGTGCACCTAAAAAACAATTCACACTCATTCCTACACACACATCTGTCCACATTCATAATTACATGAATAGTTAGAAGGATAGAAGTATAATAAGTATGATGAGAGCATCATATCATAAGCCTCGTAATGGGCACTGTAAATATAACCAGATAAATAGTCTATGATTGGAAGTGTGATAGAAGAGCACTACAACACACAGGTTGTTTTTCACCACAGCAGTGAAGGTGTCGGACCATGTGAGTTCCTCAGTGATGGAGGACACTCTCCACTTCCTGTCCTCTGATGGAGAGAGGTCCTCATGTCAACTCGTTAGTCACACGTATCATGTCCAGATGTACGAAAAAAACCTGTGAGTGGTCTCTAAGTTGACGTCTTCGTCTTCTACATGTACGGCTCCTCTTCTTCATCCTGAGATGTTTGTGTTCTTCCAGTTTCACGTCCGTCACGTGTTAGAAACCTCATCCACACGTCCACTCGCTCACTGGGAAGCTTCCAGACGTTGTCCTGCTGTTTCCTCACATGGACTCATGAGGACATGTTACACACATTATCCAGACAGACCCTCTGGATTATGTTCAGAGTTCAGTTCATGTCTGAAAACAACTTTGTTGTAACAAGTGTAAAATCTCATAATTTACGACTATGAAGTAACAGTTATGTTATGAATAAGATAACACAACTTCCCTTTTTAGTTTTAATTAAATCTTCTCCAGGTGAATGTCGCTCTGTGATGCTACAGTGATTTACTGGTTAAAAACTGAAACATGTGAAGTTTGCGTGTTACTGTTTTACAGTGTGTGTGTGCGTGTGTGTGTGTGTGTGTGTGTGTGTGTGTGTGTGTGTGTGTGCGGGTGGTTTGTAGGCTGCGAGAGGGCAGGTGGGGGCAGGGCTGGAGGTTGAGGGGGATGGGGGGGTGTTTAGTCCCCAATAATCTATTCATGAGTCTCCTCTGGGGAAAGAGCCCAGCTGCTCTAATGTGAGAATAAGGAGGAGGAAACCTTTGTTCTGTCGCTGACACTCGATTTCATGAAAAACATCCACCACCTCCTCCTTCACCTCCTCCTTCACCTCCCATCATCCCCTGCAGCGCCGCCTTTCATTCCTCCACATTCACATATCCTCTCTTTACTTTACAATTATCTTTAACTCGTTAAGTCTTTAGACTCCACATGTGAACACACTTCTTCGCCTCCATGTGATGATGATGATGATGAAGAAGATGATGATGTTGATGTGGATGTTGTTGATGAAGATGAAGATGAAGATGAAGATGCTGTCTAATTAGTTTATATAATTATCTTTAACTCTTTAACTTTAGACTCCACATGTGAACACACTTCTTCGCCTCCATGTGATGATGATGATGATGATGAAGAAGATGATGATGTTGTTGATGATGATGATGATGAAGATGAAGATGGTGTCTAATTAGTTTATATAATTATCTTTAACTCTTTAACTCGTTAAGTCTTTAGACTCCACATGTGAACACACTTCTTCGCCTCCATGTGATGATGATGATGATGATGAAGAAGATGATGATGTTGTTGATGATGATGATGATGAAGATGAAGATGGTGTCTAATTAGTTTATATAATTATCTTTAACTCTTTAACTCGTTAAGTCTTTAGACTCCACATGTGAACACACTTCTTCGCCTCCATGTGAACTGACTGTAAACAAACTGCTGCTCATTAATATTCACCGTCGGGCGGGACCACGTGTCTGTAAGCCCCTCCCTGCTGGTGGATATTACCCGGCTCCACCGGGTCGAGCTCAAACTGCTGCCCGGGATCCAGCTGCTGTCACTCGGCTTCAGCGAGCTGCGTGTGTCGGAGAGAGAAGCGACAAAGAGACAAAGATTCCCGGGTTCGTGGATCAGTTCGTTCTGGATCAATTTTCGGATCCTGAAGCTGTTACTCGTTTTATCTCGAGGGGTTCGGACCCAGACACAAGGCTCACAACGACATCCACTAAAGCTTCAGCCGCTTGCAGCAGCTCCCCGTCGGCATGTCCCGGACCCGGAGCTCGGTCCTCCTGCTGCTGCTCTGTACAGGGGTCCAGGTACCACTCACTCCGCTGTGCCACATGTTCACTCCTGGAGTGATGAACAGATAAATGCTAAGGTTTCCCTGACAAGCTTGATCCTGGGTTAATATCTGATATATATATATATATATATATATATATATATATATATATATATATATATATATATATATATAATATCTCAGATATATATAGTATCTGGAGGGTATTTTGGACGCAAAACACAGGACAGGGATTCATGTCAATAGTAAAACATTTATCTATAAATGTGTTGTTTCTCTGTGCGTGTTTACAATTTCCTTTGAAAGGTAAACTTATACTTTCTCTAAAACAAGTTACAACCTAAACCATAATGATTCAAATGAAATGCCTGGATGTGTCATGTTCTTCTTATATTTAGATTATTTAGTTAATTGGTAGAAATCAGTTTCAATTCCTTCAAACCTGAAGTTCAGTTCAAGTTAACACAGAGCTAAGCTTATCTTATCTTATCTTATCTTATCTTATCTTATCTTATCTTATCTTATCTAGTTTAGTTTAGTTTAGCTCCGTTTAATTTAGCTTAATTTAGCTTCCATGCTGGAATCACATCACATCACATCATCCTGAGTAGTTTTGTTACTGTGTTACTGTGTTACTGTGTATTAATGTGTATATCTGTGTGTTATTGTTTGTACTACTCAGATATAAATACTCAGTCCTAATGGTGTTGATGTTGCGCCCCCTGCTGGTCACTCACCTGTCGACCCTCTCTGCAGGTCTCTTCAGCTTCTGGACGCTTTGAGCTTCATATTCTGTCGATGCAGAATGTAAACGGGCGCCTGCAGAGCGGCGCCTGCTGCGATGGAGCCCCGGACGTGAAGGAGGAGCGCTGCACGGTGGATGAATGTGACACCTTCTTCCGGGTGTGTCTGAAGGAGTTCCAGCTGAAGGTGTCCTCGGGGCCCTGCAGCTTCGGCATCGCCTCCACGCCCGTGCTCGGTGGGAATAGCTTTTCATTGCCCAACACCAAGAGTGACAAGTCCAGGATCATGTTGTCGTTCAGCTTTGCGTGGCCGGTGAGTCTAAATGTTTGCAGGGTTTTTTCCCTACTGGCAGTGTTCAACTGTAGGTGGCGCAGTACGGTGACATGAGATAGTGGCTGTTTCTATCTGAACAGTGTTGGAATGATGAGCTGTTGCTGTGGGTGAGTTTGATCAGTGTGTAGCAGAGACGAGTTGTTGAACTGCACCACAAATGTGTTGATGCTGAGTGATGAGCTGGTTGTTCATGTAAGAACCTGGTTTATTAGTTAAATTAGTTTGTGTGGTTCTGATTCATGAATAAACTAATGAAATTATAATGAAATTAATGTATTTAATTATTATTACACCTTTTAATCTTTAATATTTGGGAGTTTGTAGAAAGTTGCAAATCTGTAGTTTCAGTGCGGACGCTGCTAAAGTGGTCGTTGTTTCTGGATCGGGTTCAGGGGTCAACGTGGTTGATTTCCTGTTTCTTCTTCTGTGTTTGAATTGTTGTAGTTACTTATAGTGACCTTTCAGCGTGGTGATGGGCGGGGGTTCAGGCTGACGTTGTGTGAACAAGCAGCAGCCAATCAAACGTCAGTCGTCTTTATTGCAGCTGTTTGAAGTCACCACTCGTTCCTTCATCATCTCTTCTTCATTATTCATCACATCAACGTTTTTTCTTTCTTTCTTTCTCCTCCTCCCTCCCTCTCTCTCTCTCTCTCTCTCTCTCTCTCTCTCTCTCTCCTCTCTCCACCTCCCTGAGTCACTGATGTTTTATATAAGCAGGTTACTATGGGACACTAGTGGCTGTGGTCGGTGGTTCGATCCCAGCGTTCCCATCTGTATGGCGAAGTGTCAAGATGCTGAACCCCGAATGGCCCCTCGTAGAAAATAAAAAGTGCTGCCCATAGTTGCACTGTATGAATGTGTGTGTGGATGTCAGCAAACTGTACTGTAAAGCTTTGAGTGTCATCAAGTGTTAATCTATCTACCATGCACAGTGGTGGGGCAGTGGAGGGGATGAAGGCCTGGTATTGGGGGGTGGACACTGGTTCAATGAGAAAGTGCTTTGTGTGTTTGACCCACGTTACGCTGCAGAAACAACCAGAGAACAATCCAACATCTGTTATTTTAATAAATGCAACTGTGGTTCCAGCCTTTAGTGCAGAGGACAAGCTGTGTCCTCTCTGTCCACACAGACAGGTAGAGACACACAGACCTGTCTACCTGCAGAGTGATATTGATAATTATTAATGGAGACATATTCCGCTCATACTGAAAGTCTTAATTAGAGACTGTAAAATGTTTTCATGCCCTAATGTTCAGAAAACTTTCCTCAGACTGTCCATTGCTGCAGCTCCTCTTTGATTGGCCAGCTGCTCCACTCTGTTGTGATTGGTCAACCACTTTGTGTCAGAAATGTCCTCTCTCGCTTCACTGGGGTCACGTTCATGATGTGGCCTTTACGTGTCGAGGTCGAAAACTTAAATATTGTAGAGAAACACAATAGTTCCTCCATGTTAGCAGATGGGACATGGACCAAACTAAAATATAAAAGTAGACGTTAAATAAACGTTTGTCAAAGATGTTTTTTGTAATTTAAAGTCATTCTCCTCCATGTTGGTGGAAGTGACATTTGGCGTTGATCGTCTTATATATAATTATATATTATTATATAACTCTGTGTGTGTGTTTATGACATGTTGGGTTATGTTGGGTTGAAATTTGAACATTATGAAGGTCCTCACAAAAGTAGGACACACACACACACACACACACACACACACACACACTGCCCTTTTATTTTTGGGTCTTGTTCCTGTGAATAGTGTGAATGTTAGAGAGAGAGAGAGAGAGAGAGACTCTAAAATAAGTCGTTAATTATGTGTATTTGTGTTGTGCAGAGGTCATACACATTGATAGTGGAAGCTTTGGACTTCAACAACGACTCGTCCTCTAGCGGTGAGTATCATCATCATCATCATCTTCATCCCTCTTTCACTCCGCTGTGTTTAGTTTCCTGCTGAGACAAACGTGACCTTGGACCTGACCTCTCTGTGGCCTCAGTGTGAACAGCTCCATGTTCAGTTTAAACAAAAACTGTGATGAAAGGTTAACATCAGATTTTATTTTTATGACTAAAGAGAAAGTTGAGAGGAATTACAAAAGTCAAATAAGAACAAAATAGAAAATGAAAAAATAAACCATGGGTGTTAAATATTCATTTTAAATAAATGTATGTATTATCACCACAAACTCAACCATACTAAAAAGCAAAATGTATTTATATATATATATATATATGTATATATAATAGTGTATATAATATAATAGGGCAACAGTATATCCATTGGTATATAAGATTAGAATAAATTTGAATATATATAAATGGTTGAACTTACAACAGATACAGGAACATAAACACAGTATTTAATGAAGTATTTAACCCTAACCCACAAAGTATAAAAGTGGATAAAAAACAAGATGTCAAACTTTCTGCCTGAGGCTCGGAAACAGGACGTTACTCCTCCTCCAGCCGGGGGAGGTGTATTTGTGTCGTCCATTCAGAAAACTGGAAGTGGACTGTGTCCGTATGTGTGTGTGTGTGTGTGTGTGTGTGTGTGTGTGTAGGGAAGTTGTGTCTGTAGTGGTGGGCGGTCAGTGGCGATCGTATCGGGAGTGTTTGCTTGGTGCTGTATTTGGCATCCCACAGGGAACCATTATTGGCCCAGTGTGAAGTCGACTGACCTCAGCTTGGTCAGTCGACTTGTCCAGGCAGTGAGGGTGGAGAGGGGCGGGGGTGTGAGTGGGGGGATCAGTTCATTTGAGTTTGAGACCGAACATTGAGGCGGACTTGTTTTATTCTCAATGAAGCCAAAACGACCCCCCCCGGTATCTGGCTGCAGTATAGCTCATAGACTTCCTCCATGTTAGCAGATGGGAAATGGACCAAACTAAAAAAGTAGACATTAAATAAATGTTTGTCAAAGATGTTATTATCATACTGAATATTGTTCAGGTGTTTCTGATCCGATTGGTTTTATTTGTTATTTGAGGATGTAAAATCAGACTGAGACGTTTCTGATAATCAGTGAGAAGCTAAAATAATAAAATATTAGATCACGACGATGAGACTCAAACACAAAAAGCTGAACTGCTGTGTTTGTGAGGACACTGGTGCTTGTTATATTCCACAGTTTGAAAATGCTGAGGTGCTCTGTGGTATTTCACCGGCGGGGTGGAAAGTGTGGTTGGGCTGAGGTGACGGCGTCTGTTCAGCCGACGAACAGCTCGACTGAAAGAGCTGAAAACTCGGCTGCATCTCCAGAAACCAATGAGCATTGGCCTGGAAGCAAACTGTGACACTTCACATTGCGATGGAGAATTAAAAAAGTGCTGGAAATAACACAGAGCTAACAGGTTCGAAAAATCGTTAACATGAACAAAGCTGGATCGGCTCCGTCCAGGATATTTGAGCAAATAATCAAATCTGACACTTCACCGATGGAAAGTGTCGTAGAGCTGAAACTGGTTCTATTACACCTTCAGTAGTGAGCTGTTACAATTTAACTTTTACTGTCTGAAGTGGATTGCAGCAGAAACTCGATTTGGCCTGATATTTGTCATATTGATCTACGAGTCAACAAAGATGATCAATAAGAATGATTTTGATCAGATCATCAGGATGTCGGAACATTCAGTTTCCAGCTCTCAGTGGGACATTACACTATAAAGGTAGCATTCGAATGAAAGATGCAGTGTGTAGGATTTAGTGACATCTAGTGGAGAAGTTACATATTACAAACACATCTGCTTCCCAGAGTGCAGAAGAAGTGAGGTGGCATCAGGTTGGTTTGTCTGTTCGAAGCTCCTAGAAACCAACGACTGTAAATAACGATGCATCTCCACTTCCTCACATTGGAAAAAGTGAAGTTAAACTATCTCAGATATGAACACTGCCGTTTTGTGGTTCTGACGTAATTTTCTGTTCAGTAGTGATCGTGGGTATCGAGGTCCCGCCCATACACGCTCTCGACCAATCAGGAGTCAGCCTCAGCTGTCAATCATGATGTCTCATCCTGTTTTTATATCATCAAATAACAAATTAAAACCAAACTGATCAGAAACACTTGGTTGCAGGTTGTGAAGATCCTTCACCTCAGAGTTTCTTGTCTGACTCGTCTAAATCCGTTGTATGTGCAGGCGTCGGCGGGGCAGCGATCGAGAGGGCCGTCCACTCGGGGATGATCAACCCGAGCCGTCAGTGGCAGGACCTGAACCATAACGGCCCTGTGGCTCAGTTCCGCTTCCAGGTCCGCCTCAGCTGCGACGAGCACTACTTCGGCTTCAGCTGCAACAAGTTCTGCCGGCCACGAGACGACTTCTTCGGACACTTTGAATGTGACCACAACGGCGACAAGACGTGCCTGCAGGGCTGGTCCGGTCCGGACTGTAACACAGGTGAGTGGTGCATTCAATGGTGGCGCTGACACTCAAGTGACCACAGATTCAGAAACAAAATGAATTCACTTTGTTTTGTATTCGCTGGTCTGTCGCTCTGCAGCGATCTGTCGACAGGGCTGCAGCACAGAACACGGGTCGTGTAAAGTTCCTGGAGAGTGCAGGTGAGAACTAACATCTGGTTTTATATAATCCTATTTATTATTTCATTACTTTCTTTCTATTTAGTTTTTAGTTTTCAGTATATTCTGTATATTTTACAGTTTCAAATAATGTATTTAATTAAATTCCTTTTTACAGTGATGCACTGTATCAATGACTTAACGAGTTTGAGTTTGTTTTTTCTGTTTCACACGAAATAAAGTTCAGACTTCATTGTTAAAAAACTTTTAAATACATTTTCTGTGGAGGCAACAAAAAGAACTGAGTTATTTGTTTTAATTGATTTGATGTAAACAGTCACGTGACTTGTGTTCATTAACCTAACCCTAACCCTAGCCACGCCTACCTCCAGCTTAGAGCTTAGACTGCTCATATTGTAGTGAAAGTTGATCAGAGCAACATACATTCAAATTAAAACTTTATTTAAGTTGACAAGTTATCAATTTATCTCCTAATTATTTATTCAAAGTATTTTCATCACCATTTTTAGTTCTTTTATCTTCTGTGGTTCTTTTCTAAAACCATCATTTTATCTATGATGAATTTAAAACAAAAATGACGACAGACGACATTCTTCAATTGATGTTTATTGCCTCCATCCCTTGTGTGTGTGTGTGTGTGTGTGTGTGTGTGTGTGTGTGTGTCAGGTGTCTGTATGGATGGCAGGGTGATTACTGTGATCAGTGTATCTCTCACCCCGGCTGTGTTCACGGCAGCTGTGTGGAGCCCTGGCAATGTCTGTGTGACACCAACTATGGAGGACAGCTGTGTGACAAAGGTACACACACAGACACACACACACACACACACACACACAAATGACCTTGTATAGCTCACTTGGTAAAGCTGCCACCCCCAACGAGACAAGCCCACCACCTGCAGTGGCCCATGTTCGATTCCAACCTGTGGCCATTTTCTGCATGTTCTCCCCCACTCTCTCTCTTTCTGTGAAGGGGGAGCCTATAAAATATACTCAAAAAAATTTAAATAAAGTAAACGTCACATCAGAACTTTTATTTTAATTAACAAACCGACATATAAAAACCAGGAAGACAAATAAACAGAGTTAATAAATAGTTGTTAACGTCTCTGTGTCGTCTTCGTCCAGATCTGAACACGTGTGGGACACGGCAGCCATGTTTGAATGAAGGAACCTGCAGCAACACGGGACCTGATAAATATCATTGCTCCTGTCCCGACGGATTCTCCGGGGTCAACTGTCAAAATGGTGAGGTGCTGGGTCGCTGGCACTGTGCCCTCCAGCAAGGCACTGCCCTGGGATTTCAACCCTGTAGTCATGTTTTGAAATAAAATTGTGTGAGAGTAGATTTTAGAAATAATAATAAACCTTTGAATTTAATGTGAGAAGGAGAGAAACGTATTGAATGTTAAAGGGGATCGTGAAGAGACAAAATCTATCTACCTGTCTGTCTGTCTCTACCTGTCTGTTTGGACAGAGAGGACACAACCTGTCCTCTCTGTCCAAACAGACAGGTAGATAGATCTTGTCTCTTCTGTCTCTACAGTTACAAGGGTTAGAGTGAAAAGGGTCAAAGATCTTTTTGATGTCTTTATGACCTCGGATGTAAACGGTGTGTTTGTGTGTCTGTGTCCACAGCCGACCATGCCTGTCTGTCCAACCCCTGTGTGAATGCGGGCCGCTGTGTGGAAACCAGTCAGGGGTTCGAGTGTCGCTGTTCCCCCGGCTGGACCGGACCCTCCTGCTCCATCAGTACGACCTTCTACAATCTCTCAATGTCTTTGTGCTGCTTTCTTGTTGAACTTTTTGTGATCTTTCTTCTTTTTTCTCTGTCTATCTCAGATGTGGACGAATGTCTGGTGAACCCCTGCGGTCATGGAGGGACATGTCAGGACCTGGTCAATGGTTTGAAGTGCATCTGTCCTCCTCAGTGGGTGGGAAAGACCTGCCTCATAGGTCAGTGCTCCACAGTCCACACATTTTATTTTGAAAGGTTTGAGTTGTTGAGGAAACATTTTATTTAAGTTTCATTCACAAAAAGACTGATCAGCTGATTGTCAGTGTGTCTGGTCAAACTCGGTGCTCCGTCCTTCGCCTCCTGCCTGTCGAGACCGTTGGTTCCTAATCTCAAAGATGATCCCTGGAGGGATGGCCGTGGTTTGGAGGCTTTGCTTCCTGGAGCGACTCGCTAATCTACTGCTGACCACAAACTAGCAACCACATGCTCCTCTGTCTGTTGTTTGTGAGTTTGTTCTGCCAGTTCTTGTTTTGGAGTTTTCTGCTGCTTTCAGATTTCATGTCACCGAGGACATGAACCCATAAACACTGTTTACGTTTCATTATTCCAGAGAATTCCACAAACATTAGTTTCACATGCAGTGACCTCTGACCTTTGGCACTTTGGTTGTTCATTGACTGGTTAAATGGTGAAAGCTACCGACTAATTGGGCGGGACCTCGATGCCACAACGAAGTCACAATTCATGAGAGTAGAGCTTTAAAAGTTTCATAGATCCAGTGTTGTGAAATCAGCAGATAAAGTTGTTGTTGTTTTTTCGGAAGCGTCTATGTAACTTTTTATGAACGCCTTAAATCTGAGGAGGTCAATTTGGATTTTATCGCCCTCGTGTTCGTTAAATAATGTAGAACTCCCATAATCCAACAATGTCGTGTAAGTTTACAGACGCCACCAGTGTGTTGTTTTCTCTCACTGATGAAGCTTTTCTGTGAACGAGTATAAATCAGGATGACAAACCGTGTTCTGTAAACCCTGCTGCGATTTCTCTAACCTTCTCATTCTTTGTTCTTTTGCATCAGATGCCAACGAGTGCAACGACGACCCCTGTGTCAACGCCAACTCCTGTCGGAATCTGATTGGCGGATACTTCTGCGAGTGCGTCCTCGGTTGGACAGGCCAGAACTGCGATATGAGTGAGTGAGATGCTGCAGAGTGAGTTGGATGAGGAGGAGAGGCCAAAACCTTTTTCTTTAATTGTAAATGACACGTTTACAAAAGTTGTTTTTATCGTAGTTTTCGGTCCAAAACAAAAATGAATCTATGATGTGAACATGCACGAGTCTGAGCAGGAGGGATCATGTTCATCAGGACAGATGAAAGTTCACTGGATTGAGCAGCGGCTGGTTAATACAGGGCGCTAGCAGCTATAATATAAGTTGTTAGGGTTAGCTATCAGTTAGCTATACAATTTAATTAATACATTTTTGCCTAAATACATTTAATTCCTGGTGTGGGGCGTCGGTCAAATGAGAGTGAATGTGGATCCTCATAGTTTTGGTAACCACGGGACCTGAGGCTGCTCTTTAATTGGTTGTTGCAGCTCTCTGAGCCCCGGACACTCCCACCTTTATTTACAGCCAATAGGTATTGATTCACGCTTTTTTAATCTAATGTGATTGGTCGACCCTCGACACCATCTCGGGCACGTGCGACGTCACTGAGTTACCTGCTCTGCGAGCAGCGGTAAAGATACGGAGACTTCGCTACGAGACAACATCAACCCTCATTTGTGTGAAGGTTCAAACCCGAAGTCCTGCAGATATCTTTAACGTGGTGTGAATTGTTTCTGCAGACGTTAACGATTGCCGCGGACAGTGTCAGAACGGAGCTACGTGCCAGGTAAGCAGCCTTTGTGTTCTTTCAGCAACACACACACACGTGCTTTCTCTCCAACAGAGCTACAAATGCCAGATGCTGAGTCGTGCGTGCGAGGATCTCCATGACAACAGCAGATAAGATTTCTCATTTGCAAACGGAACATAAACAGATTTCTGGTTTCTCCGAGATCAGTAACAGTGTGATTTTCAATCTGTATGGGTCAGAGTCTAAATCTCTGTACTCACATACCATCACCATATCTTATGTTCACACCATAATAACTGTGGTGTTAAATATCTGTTTGCTCAGTTAAAAACCTTTGAGATCCATTGAATCCCCTGAAAAACATTTCAACCTCCATGAATGTTTCTGCTTAGATTGACAGAAAGTTAGATACGTGTATGTAGAAGCCTTCTGCTCGTACTGCGTCTTCTTGGATGAAACGTACAAAGCAGCTTCACTGGGGACCATGGGGGGGCAGTGTAGCCACTAGTTCAAGTGAGACAATGAAAGGAAACAAGGAAGAAATTAAAACAATGATGTAACTTTTTGAGGAGAAACTACAGGATGAATTTGATTTTACTTCACTATCACAACATTGACATGTTTGTTGATGTCAGAACTCTCGATTCTGTGCTGCCCTCTAGTGGATGTATCACATATCAACCACACCAACATAAAGGACACATGTATATTGGACGGGTACATTCTTTGAAATGGACAAATCTTTTGCTATGACTGTAAAACAAAAAAACATTAAAGACGTAAATAAATTGTAGTTTTATTTCAACATTCAGAAAAACAGACATTACTAAGAGATGTTTGAATAAACCCTGACTCCTTTAAAGTAGCCGCTAGAACTCACAACATAATTAGCTTTGCGCTAACTAGACAAGATATCGCTCTTCATTAAACTGCTCAGACCCCGACACCTTGTGTATATAAAATGTTTAAGATGCCTCCTGCAAAGTTTTGCGTTGGATTCGTTAAAATCTACAATGATCTGTAGAAAATTTAGCTGCGATTGGACAAAATGGGAACCTCTTGATTTTAGGTCTATCTCCCTCCTTCAGGACCTGGTGAATAGTTATAAGTGTGTGTGCCTGGCGGGTTTCATCGGCCAACACTGTGACAAGGACGTGGACGAGTGCACCAGTGGGCCGTGCCTCAACGGCGGCCGTTGCCACAACAACGTTAATGGCTTCCACTGCCTGTGTCCACCCGGTTTCTCTGGAAGTCGCTGTCAGGTGAGCTGTTGCTACGCTCCGCCCACTTCTGTAACCTGGTGAACATGTGCAGACCTGACGGTGAAATAAAACCACTCTAGTGATGAACAGGTTAAAATTTACTGTCAATTAAAAAAGAAAACAAATCTTTTGATTTGTACAGTTGTAAAAATAGCTTCTTCGTTGTTTTAACAAACCAATGAGAGACAGCGGTTATAACGTCCCCTCTGTTATTAAGTTTAAATGTCATGATACTAATGTGCTAGAAGGACTTAGGAACACTTAAAGACCATGTCAGTCATTTAACCTTTTTACTGCCGTCCTTGGTCCCTGAGTTTTAAGGGTTAGGGTTAGGGTCATGAATCTTATTGGTCGACATGCTTGACGAAGTGTGGCCCTCATTAGCATAGACCGCCCCCAAACTATACAAGAGCCAAAGCATCAATGGTTCTCTACACGGTTCGGCAGCCGAGCTCCTTCATGAGCACAAATAGAAAGATGAATACAAGGTATAAATAGGTCCATATACGTATAGAATACGAAGGTGACTAGCGGTGGAGCTTGTCATCAAACATGTTAATTCTTGTGCAGATTGGACAACGTATAGTTGAATTAGTGGAACTTCCTGTTTCATGGCGATATGGCCACAGGCATATCCCTAACCCTGACCCAAGCAGAAATTATACATTAACATTGCTCACTTCCTGTTCACTTTAGGGTAAAGGTCCACAAGGCTGAAAAGGATATATATCGTTCTTCATACATGTCAGGGCTGCTTCGTTGCTTTGTTAACCCTAACCCTAACCCCAAATTTGAGCCGCATCTGGTTTTGTGAAATTTGAAGTTAATCTTTAGTGGGTTACTGCGGAGACTAGAAACAGTAAAACAGGGTTTTATTGACTGAAGCGGAATCTTGTCTTTTCTCTCTGTCCTCAGTTGGACGTCAATCACTGCCTCCATAGTCCGTGTCAAAATGGCGGCCAGTGTTTCAACCTGGTGAACGACTATGTCTGCAAATGTCCTGAAGACTACGAGGACAGGAACTGCTCACGCCTGAAGGACCACTGCCGCAGCACGCCCTGCAAAGGTTCACCCTTCACTGATGAGATTATCATTTGTTTTATTTTATTATTATTTATTATATATATATAATATATATTTATTTATATATAATATATATATATTTATATTAATCATTTACTGCTTTTTACAGAAAACATCATTGTTCATAACAGGTGATGTCTCAAACCTGGTGAATAATAATAATAATAATAATTATTATAATACATTTTATTTATAGAGTGCTTTTCAAAATACTCAAAGACACTTTACAAACGTTAAAATTAACATATAAAAGCTACACACTAAAAACATAAAGCACACAACATACATCACACATTAAAAGCAGTTCTGAAAAGGAGTGTTCTCTGCTCTTGGTTCTTCATCATGTATCATCAGTAACATCTTCATCATGTATCATCAGTAACATCTTCATCATGTATCATCAGTAACATCTTCATCATGTATCATCAGTAACATCTTCATCATGTATCATCAGTAACATCTTCATCATGTATCATCAGTAACATCTTCATCATGTATCATCAGTAACATCTTCATCATGTATCATCAGTAACATCTTCATCATGTATCATCAGTAACATCTTCATCATGTATCATCAGTAACATCTTCATCATGTATCATCAGTAACATCTTCATCATGTATCATCAGTAACATCTTCATCATGTATCATCAGTAACATCTTCATCATGTATCATCAGTAACATCTTCATCATGTATCATCAGTAACATCTTCATCATGTATCATCAGTTACATCTTCATCATGTATCATCAGTAACATCTTCATCATGTATCATCAGTAACATCTTCATCATGTATCATCAGTAACATCTTCATCATGTATCATCAGTAACATCTTCATCATGTATCATCAGTAACATCTTCATCATGTATCATCAGTAACATCTTCATCATGTATCATCAGTAACATCTTCATCATGTATCATCAGTAACATCTTCATCATGTATCATCAGTTACATCTTCATCATGTATCATCAGTAACATCTTCATCATGTATCATCAGTAACATCTTCATCATGTATCATCAGTAACATCTTCATCATGTATCATCAGTAACATCTTCATCATGTATCATCAGTAACATCTTCATCATGTATCATCAGTTACATCTTCATCATGTATCATCAGTAACATCTTCATCATGTATCATCAGTAACATCTTCATCATGTATCATCAGTAACATCTTCATCATGTATCATCAGTAACATCTTCATCATGTATCATCAGTTACATCTTCATCATGTATCATCAGTAACATCTTCATCATGTATCATCAGTAACATCTTCATCATGTATCATCAGTAACATCTTCTCACCGAAAGTTGATTTGTTTTTTCATCAAATCTCAAATTAGGTTTTTCAGGTTTCTTTTCGATTCAGAAGATTTTTTATTCATTGATAAAATGTGAATTAAAGAACAAACTACTGTTATGTGGATATTTGCTGCTTGTCGGTGCCATGAATCTATTTATTTTCTGTGATGTTTTTAACTTTTCAAATCTTCCTTTATCTCCTCCTCTTCCTCAGTGATTGACAGCTGCACTGTGGCGGTGGCGTCCAACAGCACACCGAGTGGGGTGCGTTTGATTTTGTCCAACGTGTGCGGCCCACACGGGCGGTGTCGGAGCCATGTCGGTGGACAGTTCAGCTGCGAGTGTGAGGGCGGCTTCACGGGAACGTACTGTCATGAGAGTGAGTCCATGAAGAAAATACATTTTTTAGTTTTTTACTTCCCCCGAATGGTCTAAAAACTACAAATGCAAATTTTGTCTTTACATCCGTCTCAGACATTAATGACTGTGAGGGCGCCCCCTGTCTGAATGGAGGCACCTGTATGGATCAGATCAGTCGTTATCAGTGTGTCTGTGCTGAAGGCTGGGACGGCGCCACCTGCCGACACGGTGAGTCACTGTTCATGGTGAGCGGCGGCGGTAGAAACGGACACGAGTCGCTGACATGTTTTGTGTGGTTGGTGCAGACGTGGACGACTGCAGCTCAGATCCCTGTCACAACGCCGGCGTCTGTCGGGACCTCGTCAACGATTTCTACTGCCACTGTCACAACGGCTGGAAGGGAAAGACCTGTCACTCAAGTAAGTCCCGCCCATACACCTATATTGAGTCACTCCAGAATTTTCTGATGATTAATTTCTAACTGATGGTTTTTAACTCCTCCTTCTTTTCAAACAGAAACAAATTTACATCATTTTATTTCAGTTAAAAAACAGGGTTATCATTGTAATAATAATAATAATAATAATAATATTAATGAATAATACTGAGCAGTAAAATGTATTATAGTATTTAATTTAAAGTCGTGCTTTGGTTTTTCTGATTTATTATATTTAAAATCATTAGCTGATTAATAGTGAATCATCTGTTTTAGCTGCTGCAGCTGATTTAAGTTTTTATATACAGTTAATAAACACTTAAATATATTTATATTTAGGGTTATAGGCAGTTTCTATCCATTTTTATTTAAAGCTTATAAACAGGTTTATACATGTTCAATATAGTTTTATATATCAGCCATTTATGGGTTTATACAGGTCTTTAAAATATATTTAATGTTTACAATTTATAGACAGTTTATATACATTATATATACAGGTTGTATATACATTATATATACAGGTTGTATATACAGTTTATATACAGGTTAGTAATGAACCTTCTTGACTTCCAGGAGTACGTCAGTGTGACGAGTCGACCTGTAACAACGGAGGAACTTGTCACGATGAAGGCGACGCCTTCAGGTGTGTTTGTGCTGTCGGCTGGGACGGAAACACGTGTAACATCGGTAAGAAAGACATTCTTTTTTTTCACGTGTTTTTGTGTTAGCTTGGTGACTGACGTCGTGTTCGTCTCCAGCAAAGAACAGCAGCTGCCTGTCACGTCCCTGTGAGAACGGAGGCACCTGCGTGGTGGACGGAGACGTCTTTAACTGCGTCTGTAAGGAAGGCTGGGAGGGCGCCACCTGCAGCCACAGTGAGTCACTGCACAACACCGACCCACCACTCAGAGCTCATTCAGGGGATTGTTGAGGTTTTTAATGTGGAGCTGCAGTGAGTGAAAAACATGCTTTCAGATTTCCTTGTCTCGTGTGAAGCTTTGGGAGATTAGAAACTACTCTTGTCACAATTTTTACAGCTTTACACTAAAATATGATGTAAGAGAACTAAAGAAGTAAACAGTTTTTTTAGACATGTTTAACGTTACAGATCATTACAGTGTTTCTCCTGAGCTGGAGTAATTAAATGAATGTAAAAAGTTAGAGTTGATATTTCATTGATTCCTCCTCATGAGCTGATCAGCTTCTCGCTGCTCAAACTGGAAAAGGGGATTTCCACTGTGACAGGTTAACACACACAGTGACATCATTAACTTGACGTGACCTGCAAATGAGCGACAGAAAACTCATCATGCAAATGTTAATGTTCCCTTTTGGGTTTTTTGCAAGCGCTCCGAGGCGCCCACGACTTTAATGTGCTCTCTCTGTCTCCTCTGGTGACCATGAAATGTAAAGTTTGTTCAGTGGCTGTACAGGTGGAACTTAACGGAACATAAGTGGAGCTAAAAGACAAAATCAGTCTAACATCTGTCTTTACTTTCCAGATGCCAATGACTGCAGTGCTCATCCCTGGTGAGTTCAATTAGACACAGAAACTTACAAACACACGTATGAACTGTTTCTCACTCTGGATGTTCCATTAAAAAAGCACTTCCTCTGTTTAACTGAACAAAGTCAGTGTTTTTACAGAGTGGAGCTCAGGTCATGAGACACATGTTTAAATTCACTCTGATGTTAAAGGAGGAACTTTATTTGAATATGTTTTTAATTAAGTCAGTTTTTACTTGTTACGATTCAGAAGATTCACTTCTCAGATATTGGACAATACATTTTTAATCTGGAATTGAATCTTCTTTGGCCTCAACCCCCTCTTCCTCTATTTTCTCCTCCTCCTCCTCCTCTTCTTCTTCCTCTTGCTCTATTTTCTCTTTTCCCTCCCCTATTTCCTCCTCTTGCTCCTCCTTTCTTCCTCTTCCTCCTCTTGCTCAGACACAAACTGTTTGTATCTTTCAAAAACATCAGTGGGTTTTTCTGTCTGTATTTAAAATGAAGATTTGATGTGAGTATTCAGACTCAGATGTTTAGTTTCCATTTGTGTATGTTGTGTGATCACAGTGTGTAGACTCAGTGTGTGTCTGTGTCGTTCTGTAGTTACAACAGTGGGACGTGTGTGGACGGAGACAACTGGTATCGATGTGAATGTGCTGCAGGGTTCACCGGCCCAGACTGCAGGATCAGTGAGTCTTCCCCTCAATCCCTCAACTCATCTGTTGCACTTTTTCTTTCTCCCACCGTCTGTTTCATCAGCTTGTTCTTTCTCTCATTCTTCATTTTTCTTTACTTTTCTCTCCCTTTCTGCCTCAGTGCCTTTGAGCCAGGCTTAAACCTGTCTTGACTTATGTCAGGGTGCATGGATTCGGGCTTGCACACAGAGGGCGACAAAAATCTTGTTTAATCCTTGTTCCTGTTTCATCTGTGTCCAGACAGGATGTGGTTAGCCTAGCTTAGCACAAACACTGGAAGCAAAGGGAAACTGCTAGCCTATCCTCATTAATAGAAAACCTTGGATTCTAGAAAAGAGTGATGGACATTTTCAAATCTAAACTCTAAATTGATGAATCATCAGATAGTGATGATGACAATAATCATCATTTGACTCAGATTCATCTGTTTTATTTTGGCGAGATCAACAACAGGTTCTCCAACTTCCTGAACATTCATTTACACTGAAAACAACAACAAGTCAGAACTTATGTCTTTCAGACGTCAACGAGTGCCAGTCGTCACCCTGCGGCCTCGGCCACGCCTGCGTGGATGAAATCGACGGTTACCGCTGCATTTGTCCACCAGGGAGCAGCGGTCCCCACTGCCAGGAAGGTAGAAACCTCCGCTCTGCACTAATGACACAGGTCGCCCGAGAACAGCAACGTAAAAAAACTCATTTAGCTTCTGCAGCGATTTGTCAGAAGACTAGAAAATCTTTCTGTAAAGTTAAACCCACCAACGAGCAACAGCCCTTTAAATTCAATCTGCAACAAATCACTCTTATTAATATATAAACACATCTGATATTATATCTTATATATGAATCAATAATAAAATAAACCTGATCAGACGTATGAAAATGTTGAGCCACAGTTCTCACCTCAGCAGTGATGATTTGTTTTTCAGTGATGGGGGGGTCCTGTGTGGTCGGTGGGCTGGTGGCTCTGGATGGAAGCAGATGGGATGAAGACTGCAACGCCTGCCACTGCCACAAGGGGAGAATCACCTGCTCTGAGGTAGAGCTGAGATTTGATGTCTTAAGGTTTTTAAAGCTCACACACCAAGTCCCACGAGTTTTATTTTTTGATTCCATTGGTTCTGTAAATCGTCAGTGGGAGATAGATCAATGAAGATGTTTTTGATTGAAATAATAAAAATAAAACATTGGCTCCATTCGATCTTGAGAAGCTTCAAGAACAAGGAGAATTTCCTCTTCTGATGAAGGAACTGCCAAGTTATCCGGATCGTCGCCAAGTCTGTTTCAGGACGTCAGTGGTTGAGTTTGATTCGATACCAGAAACCAAATATTAAAAAGAAGAAACATATTTAGTTTAAACACATCAAACAAGTGTCGAGAGAAAGTCTGTTACAGACGACACTCGCTACTTTAACTATCATGTGAAATCCAAAGCTGGTTATGGCAGCTCTCTCATTGGACGCTTCAATGTCGGTTAAAGCATTAAACCGCTGTGATTGGCCTGGTTTACATGATTACTTTACACAGTCGTGCTAACTTTATCTTTGTCCTAATTCTATATTTACCACATTCAAACGTCACTTTATTAATTATTGAATAATTATATAGATAGTTGGAGTTTTACAGCATCGTTCTAACCACTGCCGACTTTTGTCTCACGCAGCTTTGGTGCGGACCGAAACTTTGTAGCTTCCAGGGTCCGACTCACGGCTCAGAGTGTCCGGCCGGTCAGACCTGCATCGCCGTCCCGGACGAGCGCTGCTTTGTCCGGCCCTGCCACAGCCAGGGGGAGTGCTGGAGCCCCGCCTACCGGGCCCTGCCCACAGCCAGGTGTCGCCCAGAGAGCAGCTGCACTAACGTCACCTTCTCCTTCAACAAGGACGTCATGGCAAAGGTCAGTAAGGTCAGAAGCCCATCATGCTGCACTGGGCAGCAAACGTTTGATACCTTCATGTTATAGTTGCTCATGTTATTCCTCTGGTGGCGCGTCCACAGGGTGTGACGGTGGAGCGGGTTTGCCGAGAGCTCAGGACCCTCTACGTTGTCCAGAACCTATCGTCGGACTCTTCCGTCTCTATGACCTGCGAGCCCTCGCTCAGCACCAGCAACGAGATCCATGTTGCCATCGTAAGTCACGACCCCCGTCTGAAACGGATCCAAATGATCATAATCCCAGTTTGATATCCACTTACACCCAGACTCCTTTTTGATACAATAGATTCATAACAATAGATAAAACATTACAGCTCTAAGCTTCCAGGTCATAATTGTGAGTTTGCTGGTTGGTTCAAAGACAGAGAAACTACATTAAGACCAAGAGAAGAAGTCTTGCATTAAGTTACATTACAAGTCCCAAGACTTGTTGCCTGTTCATTTTCATATATTGATTCTAAAATCCTTTAATTGGTTTATAAAGCCCTACACGGCCTGACTGACTGGTTTATGAACCAGGCCCCTCAGATCCTCTGGTTCTTCTCTTTTAGCAGTTCCCCAGAGGTGATGCTGTTTTCATCCGTTACGCTGGAACTGATATTTTTAAATGTAAACTTCAGTCTGGCTTTCATGAAGTGTTTTATAATTTTTCTGGCTTTTAAGAATTTACGCTTGTTTTATTTATTAGGATATATTTATATTTATGTGTTTATTTTATTTTTTATATACTGTTTATTTTTGGTGGTATTTTATAATTTCATTCTTATTATTATTTATTCTGTCTTGTTTTATTTACATTTTATTGTTTCATCATCATTTACTTTGTATGAGTGCATTGGTTATTACACGCTTATTAATACATTTTTTACATTTTGTCAATTGCTTAATAAAGTTTGATTGATTTAATTGATGATTAAACATTTACCAAAAGTCTGGAATTGCAAAATGGAAAAGCATCAAGAATTCTTCGGTTTTAAAAGAAGTGAAGAGAAAAGTTTTTGAACAAAACAATTATCTTGCAACGAGTAACTGAAATAAGAGTTTAGCAAAGTTTCCAACAGCCAGAAGAATAAAACACACGGTTTATCTGAAGAAAACCAAAGTGTTAAGAGGAGTTAATGAAACTTCCATGATGTTGTTTTTCTGCCAAATGTTTCAGTCGCCGGACAACCAGAGCGGAGGTACGACCTTCGTCAAGGAGATCACCGACAGGATCATGGATCTGGTCAGCAAGAGGAACGCCAACAGCAGCATCATTGGCGCCATCGCCGAGGTCCGCGTGCAGCGACGACAGAGCCGCAGCCGCAACAGTGAGCTTAAAAAAAAAGTGTCTCTGATGAATCAGAGTGAAATTCATTCTTAAATTTGGAAATTCTAACAGAAAGTCTTTAACTCAACGTCCACTCACTAAATTTTTCATATGCATCTCGAGTTGTTACCTGACGTCCGCTCCTCTCCCACCCACCAGACCTCCTGGTGCCCTTGCTGGTCTCCGTGGCGATCTCCATCTGGGTGTTGTCGGTTGCTTCGATGATGCAATGGTGCTTGAAAAGGCGGAGGAAGCAGAGCGTCCACACTGCGGTCAGCACCCAGGCCTCGTCGTCTTTGGCAGCCACAGCGGAGGAAAACAACGCCCTCCACAACAGCGTCAGCGCCGGCCGCGACCAGCTCAACCACATCAAGAACTTCATTGAGAAAAACCCACCAAACCACCATCAGCACCTCCTCCTGCTCCATCATCACCACGTCCACAAGGACCAGAACTCCGTCAACGCCAAGATCAGGAAGTCAGACACCGGGAGCCAATCAGGCAATGACAAGGTGGACAAGAGGCTGCAGAAGGGAAGGTTCCCCAGGGCGCCACCAGCGTACTTGCTGGTAGACTGGGAGGAATGCCCCCCCAATCTTCCAACAGGCTCAAAACTCTGGACCAACAAACAGGACAACAGGCAGCTGCAGTCACAGAGCATCAGCAGGGCGGAGTTTATCGTTTAACTAACCAATCAGAAACTTTACAGAAAGTTACAGGAAACAGGGTTTTCTCTGAACGCTTCATGTGCACCATCACTTTCATTCACATATAATGTCGCTGCCGATAGTAAAAATTATTCACGGAGAATGTTTCTGTATAGATGTGTAAATAATTTTGTATTAATCATTATGTATATTTGATTTATTAACTTAATCGTCAAGAGCCTTCAGTTATTTCTTTTATCAGTTCCGAGTTGGCAGCTTTGTAAACTGAATATATTTCTATTTTCATAAACACCCAAAGTGTTCTTGAAAGAATAGTTTATTTTTATCCGGTCGGATTTGAGGAATTTTGTGCCTCAGTTTGAAGGTTTTATACATTTGTCTGTTGATAGCGTGTAGTTGGTATGTTTTCCAGGGTCGTGTGTTGTATTTTACATGCGTTACTGGAGGCAGGGATACACGTGCATGGTCTTTTATACTAAGACTTTGCTTTTGCTACTGAAAGAATAAACTTTTTTTGTAATAATTTCTATTGTTTGAAGAGTAAAATAAAAGAACAGGCTTTCAATCCTGTTTCCACGTGTCTGTAATAACGGGATCAAACCTGCGTGACTGAAGTGCTGCAGAGCCGTCATGTGACATGCTTCCTGTTGATTGGAGGAGAACACGGCTGTGAAACCATCTTTGATTTTAGTCGCCAGCTCCTTCATTTTTTCACTTCCGTTTCTTTTGGACCTTGGAAAATTGAAGTCTTTGTGATGTTTCTGGCATTACTGTGTTTTTTTTATGGTTGGGTATCGTTCCAAGCTTGCAGCATTAAAGGGATAGTTCACAATACATTAAAATTAATTATACTCATTATCTTCTCACCACTATGATGGAGGGGGTGGGGGGGGTAGTGTTGAGTCCACAAAACACTTAGTTTCAGGGGTAAACAGCGTTGCAGCCAAATCCAATACAATTGAAGTAAATGGTGACTGACTCGTCAAACATATTTTTAGCCTCCTGTGTTCCACGTGCGAACGTGGCTCCAGAGGACAAAGCACTGAATGGTCATCTCTGAGTTAATTGTTCGTTACTCCTCCAGCTTTACTCGATGTTCACAGGATCAGAACAAAGCAGGATGAGGCAGCATTCACTTTCTATGCTCACAGCTGTGGAACAAACGAGTACCTGAGGCCCTGATCACTCAAATCAGGGCTGATCTCACAAGTTCAATTTATAGCTTTTTTTATTCTTAACTATTTTCATGTCTTTTAAATGGATTTTACTGTCTTAACCTGTTTTTTTAAATTTAATTGGTCTATTTTTGTACTTGCCTTGTGTCTGAATGATGCTAAAGAAAAACATTTGCCTTGTCTTACCATCCAATGGGTGCAGTGTCATCGGGCTCTCAATCAGGCTCCACCCCCCCCGCTCCTCCAAATATGGTTACTTCTGGTAACCAAAAAACCAAAATGGTGCTGGACAAACAGCAGCTCAAAAACCAGCGGGGGACGTCACAGATATAAATAATCTGCAGAGTCTTGTCAGCTATTTAATCCACAGTCTCATGAGGGAAATGGAAAACATGTAATCAATCGTTTATACATTATTTCCTTTCAATTAAAAAAACAAACATGAAACCATTAAAATGTTAATTTACAAAACAAGGATTTTTTGATTGTTACTCGATAATTTTATTGGTTTATTGATTGATAGATGTATTTACTGTCATCACAACTCAATCATCAACCAATCACTGAATCTCAGAGGAAACCAAAAAAACAGTTTCTTTATAAACAGCCGTTCGGAGTCTTTTCTGTATCTGTGACCCATAATCGATCAATCAATCAATAGTCATCCTGATGGGCCATCAGTCCAGTTTCTCCTCGACAGCTTTGTGTCTGAGCGCTGCCTCAGAGCGAACGGCGCTCCTTATGGCTCGCTGCATGAGCCAGGTGGCCAAGTGGACGGTGATGAAGGCGCCACCGGCTGCCCACAGCCAGTTCCTCGAGATCCAGCTCCTAGGCTTCATCCTGACAACAAAAACACTGTGTTAACACTGGGACATGTTCATATTGTGTAATGCCGACTAAATACACCCTACTACTACGAGACTAGTAGTACTCCAAGATTCAGCAGGAAACTGTTCAAACATGAAGAGTTCTGATTTGTTACAGCTGCAGCTCTTTAGGGTCAGGAAGCAGAGGATCATGGGTAATATCCAGTGGGACGACACAGTCAACACATTGATTCACTTTGTTTACACATGAAAACACTTCATCAGACTGAGACCAACAGAGATAATCACCTGTGGCTGCAGGGGGCGCTGTTGATCTGTAACAGTTACACAGTATAGCTTTAAATTGATAACAGGTGAGAATCATTTTGTACCCAAGTCTGTTTCACTTGCTCTTGGCAGCAGGGGGAGCTGATGAGTTTAAAACGTAGGTGACGATGCCGGGCTCAGGAATGAACTCTTCTCTGGCAGAACGCAGAGCTGAACTGGACTTCAGGTTGAACCAGCCCCAGTGGATTAGACCCAGACTCGTGCCCATCACAATCAACACTTTGTAGTTCTGCCAGAACTGTTTCAGGCCCATGACTGAGCGGCTCCGACCTGCAGACGACAAACAGATGAAGAAAATCAGCTCTTCGTCCACACACAGCGGATATAATTCTACCTTCAGGTTCCTTTCTACACTTCACTCAAACTTTTATTTTATTCAACATTTAATTCACCTATTTCTGTTTTAACATAACTGTTCATTTTTAAAACTAATGATTTCACATCTTGTCTGGTCTGTTTTATTTGGCTGCCAGTGTAAAGCACTTTGACATGTGGATTGAAGTAGTTTATTATTATCTGCTTTAATGTTGTTTAGATATTATAATTTATCTTTCGATGTTGAAATGAAGCAGTGAAATTTCGAACCATATGACAATTCTGATAAATACCTTGTTTACTCTTTAACTAGTTGTAATTATATATTAATAAATCTATTCATAACTAACTTACTCATGAGTTGACTTTGATCATGGATTAACTGTCAGTTGTTTTCTACGTTAGTCTTTGATCTGACAGTAACATGTTGTCAATGATAACATGCTAACAGAGCTAAGTGTTCCTTGCTGCAGCAGTAAGACGATACAACCAGCTCTGCTCCCAGTAAAACAACGTTCACCACCAACTCAACTGTTCCATGTTCATCTCTCTGTTCAATTCATTCACTCACACATTTCTGTACACTGTACATACTAGTTTAAATACACTCATGTTTATATATTTCTATACATATTTATTTGTAAGTATTGCACGTTACCTATTACTTGCTGATGTCATCTAACCTTAACCCCCTGAGGGACCAATAAAGGATGATCTTATCTTATCTGAACTACTGACAGAGCTAGCATGCTAACAGAGCTAGCGTACTGACAGAGCTAGCATGCTAACAGAGCTAATGCTGCCGCCCGTTTAAAACTAAGCTTCTGTCACTGAACCGCTCACCTTCACGGATTCACCGACACCGACCACGGATGAACTGTAGGACCGATCCAGCGACACTGACCCGGAACACACCGACATTGAGCCGCTGCACTGACTGAGGGAAAGCGACCGACGAGCTGCCCGAACAGCTTCATTAGGTGCAAACTAGGAGCTGAGAAAATATAAAACATGTGTCTTATTGAAAAACATAATTTCCTTCACTTAATATCTTCAAAAAAGCTTCAAAAGACGAATCTAAAAAGAGACGTGATTTAAAAACACGTGTTTCAGTCAGGCAGCAGTTTAGGAGCCTACATTAGTCACGTGACGTCCTCCACCGGGAAGTGTTTGCCCTACACGTTGTCTTCCAGGCTGCAGGTGAAACTCTTTTCTTAATTCAAAACTTGAATCGTACAAATATCAACAAATAACAAGGCGCATTATGCACAAGTGAAATTACATCAAAATATAATCATTTTAATAATTTAAAAATTTAAATACAAAAATTAAAAAACTAAATAAAGTAAATAAATAAATTACAAATTATGTTATTTTTTAGTTCCACTAGAGGTCGTCATATTTTTTAAGGTCTTCATAAGCTCTGAGAAGAGACTTTGTGCAGGTGAGGTCTGTCCTATGGGTTTGGGTTAATTATTGTTATCATCATCAAAGTTTTTATTTGTTGGTGAAAATAGTAAAATGATAATTTGAGCAGATGCTGCTTACTCAGGGACTGTACAATAAAAAGTTTATAGATATAAAGGTAAAATGTGGAAAAGGATAATTAAAAACGTGGTTGTTCGACTTGTTCTTCAGATGGGTTCTTGCTTAGCTCTCGGCTGTGACGGTTGGTTGGACCCGTAGGAACCAGTGATGGTCAAGGATCAAAAACAACAGTAACTTGAAAGCATATTGTTTTATTTCGAAAGGCAATACAAAAAAACAGAGTGAAATACCACAACCATATATTCTTATTTATTTCTATTTATGTTTTTACTAATTTTACATATATAGATAAAGATGGCGACCCGTCTCCACCTCCAAGAATGAAGCCAAAGTATCTCAGATACAAATGCTGCCATTTTGTGATGATGATGTAATTTGCAGTCAGATTATGTGCAGTAGTGATCTTCAGTGTCAGCTGTCAATCATGACGTCTCAGCTTGTTCCTCACAGGACATGGAGGCTTCCTCTCTGGCCTGTAGACCAACCAGCCAATCAGAGCCTGATGTTTTTGATTGATATTTGAGTTTGATGTAGTTTATATCCATGCTAGGGGCACAGCTCTGTGGACTGCAGGGTTAGTCCAAGTGTTTTTAACTGTTACTGGATGACTTATGTTGAAATTCAGATTCATCTCAGGATGATCTGCAGCAATGATGTATTCAAGCAACTAAATATGCACTGTGTGTTTGACATGTTTTTTTCCCAAACATCTTTTATTTGTGCTACTTTATCAAACATGATTTGATGATCTGGGACAGTTCATTTCTCTAAATGTGGAAATATGCATCGAAAGTAAAACAAAGATAAACAATAGGGCCGTCGGTGCTCGGGCCCTAATAGAGATGATAACCCTAACCCTAATCCCATGATCAGACAGTTCATGTACACACAGTTTGTCCCTGAGAGTTTAAACTGACACATCATCAGTTTGCTCTGTAGAGATGATCTAAAACAAGTCTGTCCTGTGTTCTGCAGCCACTGGTTTCACCAACATCTGAAGAAGACAATGGTCCATGATGAATAGTCTCTGACCTGAGAGGACGTTTGTTCCTTGAGTCGCCACAATAGTAAATTACTGAATGAATCATCTCTTATTGTTATTGTTGCTGTTGATTGAATTTTTATATTTTTTTCCAAATGTGATACACCTTTAATTGAATGTTTTATATCAATATTATATGTTAATATTTAAGAGGGTTCTTTATGAAAGAAATTTGACTTTTAAATGTTAATAGGAATTAATGACATTTCTATAAATAATATACATTTTCTTATTCAGCTTTATGTCAATTTGTCCATATTATTTTATTAACCCAAACCCCTAACCCCTTTAATTGGTAACATTGAGCTTGATATGGATAAAACAAGGTAATTTAGGCTTTTTAAATCCTAATACAAGTGTCTCAGATGATCAAATTCAGGCAAAATTGCCTTTTTTGGCACAAAGAACACTAAAAGCTGTGCCAGGTCTCCTCTGAGTGTGATATCTCCATTGCTCCGGTGTGGTTAAATGATTACAGAAAGGTAAAATATGTTGACCTAATGTGTAAAACAGATATTCGAAAAAGTAAAGATTTCAAAAACCGGGTGATCCAATCTGAGTCTAATCATTCAGCCACTAAACATGAAGCAATAACTGCACAAAAACATTTTATTTGCATGTACTGTATATCAGCAGATGCCTTTTTGCTGCATCCAGAACCCAAACACAAAAAATTAGCTGCAACACAGTTTATATGTGACCTGAAATCCAGTGCTTACCGTCAGGTGATTGACAGCTGAATATCAGCAGCAGGTAGGTGATGGCTTTAAAGCCAGTCTTCAATTAAAAACACTAAAAGAACAAACTCTATATCTATGTGTGTCAGGTCTGTTGTCCTGAACACGTGGTACAAACAATTTTAGTCTAACATTCGTTAGAGGTCCTAACAGCACCAACTGAGTCCACTGCCATCTGCAGAACAAACCGCGGAGCATCAGGATGAAGAGCTGCTCAGTTTTCTTGTGACATGTTTGTGTCTCTGGGGTCCGAGTCCTTCAGCTCCATCTTTGCATCTTCCCCTGCGTCTCTCTGCCGGTGTCTGAAAAACACAGATGATAATTTGAATGTAAAATCTAAAACTCAAAGCACCTGTCTCTTTTAAATTGCAGCCGTTGAACCAACTTATTTGAAATCTGTATACTTGTTTAAAGGGAAATATACTAACTCAAATTCCATAGTCGAAGAATATATATATAGTATATGTGCTAACTTTAACGCAAACCCTAACCCTTTACCCGCATGTATGTATTTTGTATTTATGTTGGGTGAAATTAATTAAACTAAATGTTACTATACAGAGACTGTTGAGAATTCTTGACTGTGACTGGTTGGATTAATTTTAAGTTACTATACAGTGTGAGAAAGGAAACAGTTCTAAATAAAAGTAATAAAATGACATAACAGCTCACAAAACTGAATCCAAAGCATCTTCATTTCCCCCTGGTGGCTCGCAGCAGTATGTCCTCTTTGTTAGTTGATTGTACATGGACAAATCAGAGTCTTTGCAGTGGGGATTGTGGAGTGGAGCTGTGGTATCGAGGCCCCTCCCATACGCTCTCTCGACCAATCGTCAGTCAGTCTCATCCGTCAATCATGACGTCTCAGCCTGTTTTTATATCATCAAATAACTGATTCAAACCAAACTGATAAGAAACCCTTGAACAAACATCAGAGAGAGAAGAACGCCCTGAAATGACAGAAACGATCTTTAACATCTACTTTTTTAGTTTGGTCCATGTCCCATCTGCTAATATGGAGGAGGAGGGGTTTATGACCTATGCTGCAGCCAGACACCAGGGGGAAATGGAGCTGCTTCAGCTTTTGGGAGACATTGTGTCGTCCATCTGTCTTTACAGTGAATAGTTAGCCACGTCTCTGGCCAATGAGAGTTTAGTCAAATGATGGACTGTAGCCCTAGTTTAACCATTAAACATCTGATGTCTTCAGATCAGCTCTGGTGACTGGTTAGGACGAGTCCTGGCTGGCTCTTCCGATGTGTACCTTCCCTCTTCAACATCCATGATGTTTTCGGGTAAACGGACATTAAGCGTCTCTGGGAGCAGGAAGACCAAGCCGCCACTGACAATTCCAGTCCCGGCAAAGATCAGTGACGGCAAAAGAAGCCAGATGTCCTCCAGCAGCATGATCATGGGAGCCAGGGCACTTCCGATCCGACAGAGACAGGAAGTGTAGCCCAAACCACACTGCCTGTCCAACAAACACAAGCAGCATCAGGTTTAATGTCTCAGAGTCTCAGTCACATTCACCACCTGAAAAATGTGGCTCCAACATTTCTAACATTCGACACCCACTTATGATATTTCCTGAAGCTGCTGCTGTCATCTCGTGCCACCCACAAGACAAACCTTACATTTTTAGCTTTGGTGTAGCACCAGTGTGTGTGTAGTGAAGTGTGCTGCTCCTCAGAGATACGAGATTGGTTAAAGACAAATGTTTGAATCTACATCAAGGCTACGTCCTCATATGTTTATGTTTTAAAAGTCATCACTCTTACACCTGGTGGAGTTTTCCAGCCTCTAATTCTTTTGCAGACTTTCAATGATGGTGTCGTTATAGTTATGAAAACTCCAGGTTGTGTTTGATTGAGATGCCTATGTTCTCTTCCTGATTGGTTCTCATCAGTCACATGACTCGAGTAACAGCGGTGAATACAAAGCGTCGCTAACACTTCCTGTCAGTAACAGTTCCACCTTGTCGTCGCTCCAAGAAAAGAAATCCCTGCTCTGCCTCTTCACCATCAGAGTTAAAACACTTATCGATTTAAAACACGTCAGCGAGGACAGAGCCTTAGTTTCCCCTTAGCTGAAGTGTGTATATATGTGTATATAAATATATATGACATTTTTAAATAAAAAGATGTATTATTTGATATGATTTATTATTGTCTTTATCTCATTTTCCAGGTGCAGGTTTTACCTAAGGGTGGTTGGGTAGAGCTCTGCTGAGTAGAGGAACGCAGTGGTGAAAGCCGCCTCAGAGAAACCCTTCGCTACCACAGCGATACAGGTGCGAAGCACAGAGAACTCTGAAAGAGAAGCAGGTCAAGCAGATGGATGTAAGTTTATTTCATTAAGCTAAAAATGTCTCATTCACTGTACTTGAAGTGATGTAACCTAAAGGTATGGCTGTGTTTATTCCTATTAGGGTTCCAGTTATGATCAGAAACCACGCCTGGCCATTCCTGCGGCCGATCCAGTTCAGGGCGAAGAAGCTGAGGATTTTGGCGGGAGCTTCAATGGCGCCATAAATAAACTGTGTGAGGTAGATACTGACGCCGAAACCTGAGATCCTGAAGCTTATACCATAGTACAGGAAGGCAACAGCAAACCTGGGGGTAGAGCAGCACAGTCAGTGTTAGCGCAGCCTAGTGGTCTACAGCAGGCGACATTTTCAAAACCCTGATTTTTGTACCAGAATAATCCGGAACAGAGGGTGATCTTCCTCAGCTGCGGAGTTTTGACCAAATCCAGGTACGAGGGATTCTTCTCAGCCCCTTCAGACACTGTCACCTTCCCCAAAGCCTAAAACAATCACAGTCAAACATTGAGACTTTATATTGAGTTGTAATCATCACTTATCTGTTGTAACAAGCATGCTGCCTTCATGTTAAGAGTCCAGATTAATGCCTCCTGCAGTTCCACAGTTTCCAGGTTGAACAAAATGTTTCCTCTAAATGTGTCAATGAGCCTCGAGGCTGGTTTCCTTTTGTTAGGTGTGTGTGAGAGGTAATGTGTATATAAACCCCCCCTTATTAAAAAGACAGTGACGTGATGGATTGTAAAGTTGTCACATTCACACAACATCAACTGAAGATGTTAGAAGACGTGAATGTATTTAAGAATTAAGTTATTTTATAAGATCATAGTTATTTAATCAAAGCATTTTTTCATTAAACACATATTTAAACTAATTTCATCTACCTTCCAGATCTCTTCCAGAAGAACATGAAAAAGGGACCTTCGCAGTAGAAACACAAGATTATTCAATGCTCCACCTTTTACATTGAAATTAATGTTTTGTCCACACTGATTAAGCTTAGAGTTCAGTCTGTTGTGATTGGGTTATTGTTAGGGTTAGTAACCACTGTCCCAGTTGTGATAGTTCAACAGCTTCCAGCCATTTAGTGATGTCAGCCCCAGCCTGGCTTTGATAGGGGGCGTGTCAGACTTGATGTGCATTATGCAAAGTCCTCAGGTCGACAGAAACTGTATTCCGTCAAATTAATGCTAAATAACTGTGCAGCCAAACAATATCGAAGAAATTTATATTTATTTAAACTTGGACGTTTAAGTGAGATTAATCAATCAAATTTTTGTTTCGCCCATATTTACAAATCACAGTTTGTCTCATAGATCTTAACAAGGTGCGACATCATCTGTTCTTAAACATCAACCACAAAAAATGTAGAAACCTCAGAGGGAGCAACATGTGGGAAAAACAGGTCTTAGTACAACAAGTCTGTTTTTTCAACTTCATCTTTTCATCTTCACACCTAAACAAGACAGACTGATTAACTTCAACACTGAGTTAATATAGACTTTGAACCACAGTCGTTCATTCAGCTGTACCTCACTGTTCAGTTTGGTCGTGTTCTTGCCGTTCATCGTAGCACACTGAACCAGATACTTCTGTGCCTCCTCCACTCTGCCGTTGGCCAGAAGCCAGCGAGCCGACTCAGGCAGCCACCTGGATACATGCAGATGCTTTTAAAAACACAGATATTTGGTGTCAATGTGGAGCCTCAAAACTCCTCATATCCGCCTTACCACCAGGAGATGATGGCAATGATGCAGGGGGCCGTCACCGCCAGCGTCAGGTGTCTCCAGTCTCGAATGAAGTAGGCCAGCAGCGCCAGGAACATGTTCCCCACGCTCCAAGACAAACTCATGACAGTGCCAGTGAACGTACGGTGCTTCACGTCAGTCCACTCAATACCTGAGCAGGTAGACAGCGATACAGACATGAAGTTAGTACAGACGTTGTTAAGGTTAGATTACTCCCTTTGGTCATGAAGAACAGATCCATGATAATAATGAACTGCGAACATGTGTGCTCTCAGCGTGAAGACCATTATTATGAGTGCTCAGTGTGATGGTGATAAAATAAAACCTTTTTGTGGTTAAGAGATGGGAGATCAATATTCAGCAGTGCTGTTTCACAACCAAGCGGGGTGGCTCTCGCGAGGTAAAGGGTTGTCGCGAGTGTTTGAGCTCAGAGAGGAAATTCGGGTGTTTTTGTTGGAGGAGAGAATGAATGAAGTTGCAAGCAAGTTTAGTGATGAACTATTTCTGATGAAACTGGCCTACCTCAGCGATGTATGTAAAGCTGAATGAATTAAATCTTCAGCTTCAAGACAGAGACCAGCACCTTCCACACCTGGTTGACAAAATCAGTGCATTCACCCGAAAACTTGAGATGTGGGGCAGGCAACTTGATCAAGGAAATACTGATTCCTTTGAGAATGCTGAGTTTGCTGAAAAGACTGCTACTGGAGCCACCACAGTGATTCCATGTCTTAATGAGCACATCTTTCCCTGAGAGGATTCTTTCAAATGTACTTCACAGCGCTCAGTATGACTGGGTGAGAGATCCATTCAATGCATCACCAACTGCTGATTTCAGCTCGACTGAAGAGGACCAGCTCATTGAGATGATGTCTGACTCCGCCCTGAGGCTGAGATTTACAGCACAGACACTGAGTGAAATCTGGCTTGGTGTGGAGAGGGAGCATCCACTCATCGGGCAGAGGGCTGTGGGGATTCTGCTTCCCTTTACCACATCCTTTCTCTGTGAGATGGGCTTTTTCTGCTGTTGCCTCACTGAAAACAAAGTAGAGATCTAGGCTCAACATTGAACTTGACTGAAGAGTTGCATTATCAACCCTGTTTTGAAAAGATGTGCAGTGCAAAACAGTCTCATTGCAGCCACTAATACAGTTGATAAGACTTGAGTTCTCACATAGTGACTTGCCCATTTTTCTTGCGTAGTATCTGCATATCTTCTTTTCGGTTACAGATTGAACTTTATCAACTTTGTTTCTCTGTTTTTGAAAAAGTACAGACTGAAGCAAAGAAAAGTTTATTATTTACAATATTTGAAAAATATTCTCTCTCCAAAGTGGGCATGATTGAAAAGGTTTGAGAACCACTGGGTTAAAGCTACAACTCCAGGAGGCCTTTATATGTGAGTGTGATTCATGGGTTTATCACTTTGTGTGCATCTAGGTGAAACATGCCACGTGGCAACCATTTGTGTTGTTGTTCTGCAGTGAGTTGTTGATCTCTTACCGAGGACAACTCCGATGATTGACAGCCCGCTGAGGGCCACACCACCCAGCGCTCTGGACAGGGCGAACATGATGTAGGAGGTGGAGAAGGCCGAAGTGAATCCCAGCATGGTGGCAGCAATAAAAGCCACCAGAAGCATTGACTTACGACCAAACCTGCAAGATAAATAGTTTATGGAGCTTTTGAACACATCACATGGACTTCATGTGCACATAAAGTTTTGCTTAGAAGTATTTCCACTCCAAGTTTTTACCCCCAGCACTTGGAGCAAATGTCTTCCATGTTGGCTTCAAAGCTGAATTAAAGTTCAATCTTGAACTTTAAGGTGCCATCTTGAAGCTTTGCTGTTGATACATGGCTGTTAGCCCGATCAGCTGTCTATTTTCTGGTTCCAAGAGAAGAGGTTATAATGTGTCAACTGAGCAGCGCTACTTCCTCAGGACAGATTGGACGCCACAAACAGTCCATATCACTAACTGATGAGACGGGCCAGAGCTGCCTGGTTAGCATGTTAACTTCAGTGATGAAAAGAAAAACAACAGTTAAAGGAATGAAGTTTGATGCTGAACTCATCTTTCTGATAAGTAAACAGTTTCTTTTATGAAACACCATTTCAAATGGTGTCTTGTTTAGATTTTTTGTTGGAAATTAAATCAAGAAATCATTGATTCAATAAATCATCATCATCATCGGTTTTACTTCGTATGTTTAAAACACATTTATGTATTTGTATTTCCTGTTGTATTTTAACTAAATAAACCAAATGAAATTAAACTTAATTGTTAGCTTGTGTGGCTGCTAATTGTGCATTCATGTGTTGTTGTAATATGTCAGAAGAACAACTTGTAATCTTTGTGTGTTGCAGAGTTCCTGACCTCATTACTTATAAACTAACTAACATAATTTTACAATCGGCTCTAAATGGACACATTTAATGTAAAATTTACTAACACTACATGACTGCCTATGTCGTACCGCAATATTCCATTTGGAGTGAGCTGTAGTGATAGTAACTTACAAACAGCTAATTTGTATTTGCTTTGTTTGATCAAGAGCTCCAGAATCCGCCACTCAATGAAGCTTTAAAAAGTTGAATCTACGGCTGTTTCCTAAGACAACATTTAATCTCTACTGTAGATTCAGAATTATGACATTGAAATTCATAACAAATGGGGAAAGTCCATCTGCTGATGGTGATCATGTGATTGGATCAAAATCCCCAGTACAACGGACTTTGAAGAGGCCTTTTCTCGCTTGTCTGCCAAAGATGAGTGTTTGCATTAAGACTCTTTGACACAAAAGTCTTCATCATATAAAATGTAAATTAACAAAGAATGTGGTTGTCTAGAAATGGTTCTGAGATTCTGCCTTTACCAGATCGAGGAACAGCTCCTGTGAATTCTTGATTAACTTTATCAATCATCATGATCTTGTTATTTTGTCCCAGACTCCCACGGACCAAGCTGAGCACAAAATTTGAGCAATGAGGGAATATTGTCGATAATGAGTGTGTGTGTGTGTGTGTGTGTGTTTGTTTGTTAGTTGCAATCAATGTGCTTATTAGATAACTGACATTTTGGGCTTATTCAATATAGAGTCACATGCAGAAACTGGAGTTGTTACAACACATACTCGTTTGAAGAAAAAAATTCCAGTATTAGAATGAATCAGTAGAGTTTTGCTGCCTTGCTCAGAAGAAAGAATGTGAGAAGAAATGTCCATTTCGATGCAACTGCTAAAAAGTTTTATGGAACAGCAGGAGGAACAGCAAACGTTAATAAGATGGAGTGTTACATGCTCTAATCATCAAAAAACACATCACTTTCTTCACATTGCAGCTCTTCTTTTCAGAGAGGGCCGGTGCAAGTGCGTTAAGTCTTGATACTCTTGTATTTTTCACAGTCGTGCTACAGTGGTTGTGTCATAAACAAAACTTCCCTCCATCTTCATGGGTCACATGACCAGAGGAGTGTGAGGGTTCAAGACATTGTGAACTCACCTGTCGGAGAGCTGTCCAAAGAGAATGGCTCCAAACGTGACCCCGAGGAAGAAGTATGTGGCGAGAGCTTGATTCAGCCGTTTGTTGTCACACACCAGATCCCACTGTGGAGAGACGGTTAAAGTCAGTGACTGTACATCAGCTGACCGTGATGGCGCCCGTGCTTTTATGTCGACAACGCTCTCTGAGAATTGAAGTTTGTAATAACGTGACCTTTATTTGCTTGTCTCTAACTCAGCTGTCAGTTTTGTGTAAAAACTGTATCAACTATGTGTTTAAAGAGAGATGTTTTCTTGGAGCACCATCTAGTGGACATTAGTTGGACTGCAGCTTAAGAGGCTTTTGCTTCCAAAATCGAGTCTGGATTTTGTGATGGTCACTACATTGTTATCAAATCTGTTTAATGTCAGGTAAACTTCCTGGTCTGGTTTCATGCTGGTTTTCACTCACATTAACTAACATGTTGTTTAAGCTACAATAAATATGAGTTCAATTTTACAAAGAGTTCATGTAGCATCTCCTCACCTCTGTAGCGGTTGTGGAGCTAAACTGCGATCTGTCGTAGATCCATCCATGTTGACAAGGTGCTGTCCTGTTTCCCTGGCTGAGGTCGAAGGTCAGCGGGGGGTCATAGACTCTACAGGAGCTGAGAGAGCTTTCATCCTGATGGGGGATCCTGAGGGCTAGCACTTCGGGGGCCGGGTTGGTGTCCTCCAGGGTCCCAAGGGCACAGCGGTGTGGAGGACTGGCAGAGATGAAGTTGTGCAGGAGAAAGTGGAGGGGGAGGATGGCTCGGGGGAGGCAGAGGAGAAACAGCACCAGGAACTGGAACTTGGAGAAGCCGCCAACTTCATCCAGGATCTCGTCAAACCTCATGGTGACAAGATTGAAGAACTGAGATCTGCGTCTGAGGAGTCACTCTGTGTTAGAGGAGCATTCATCGACTCTCTGAACTCTGACTCTCCGCTTTGACTCTCTCTCTCACTTTCTGTCTCCGACTGCACAGAATCAGCTTGTTATAGAGAGAGAAAGGGAGGTACTTGTGTGTCTGTGTGTGAACAGATCATTTGTCTTTGCATCAGCTCAGTCACGCTTGTGTCACAACACACCGCAGATGGAGTATTAAGACCGACTCTGAGTCTTTGTGTTTTTTTAGTTGTTATTGTTAAATAACTGCAGAGACTGTTATAAAAGCTCCCCCTGTTGGTGATATCATGGATACTTCCACTTTTGTGAACATAAACTGTAATTTAAAATAAATTAGATACGGATGCTACCATCTTGTGATGATGACGTCATTTGCAGTCACAGACTCACACTGACGACATCTCGTACTGGTCTCAGTTGCTTTGGAGCTGACCAATAAGAGTTCACATGATAGACTGCAGCTTTAGTTCATCGATTATTAGACCAGTGTCAAATCTGATAGGATGTCTTTAGATCAGCTCCGACTGGTCAGGACGAGTCTTGGCCATCTCTTCTGTTGCGTAAATTTCCTCCTTAACCTCCATGATGATTTCGGGCAAATGGACATCAAGCATCTCCGAGAGCAGGAAGACCAAGCTGCCGTTGACCCAATGAACATCACACATGAACGTTTGGTCTTTTTGGATTTGGAGGATTTGAAAGAGATGATAAAAATCAAATGTGGAATTGACTTTACACCACGTACAAGTTATTTCAATCAGTGAATGTTGTGAAGGTTGCAACAGATTTCTGCTTCGATAACCTCAGTCATGTGAACAAATCTCACATCCCCACAGAGTAATTCATTTTAATCCAATATTCCTTTATCACATTAATACAACTTCAAACTCACACAGATTCCTCGATTCTGCTGTTGTTGATGCATTTTTAATGATCCTGAGATCTGCGAGTTATGCTTAATATCTTCGAGTTGTTTTCGTGTTGGATCAGGATCTTTGATCATCATCTGTTCCTGTGGCTGAACCTCAGGTCATCTCCATGGACAATGTTTCACTGTATCAGTTCAAACTTCTCAGAGTGGAATGCATCTTCCTCTCTTAATCGCTGAAATACGTCTACCTTTGTGTATCCTGTTAGCTGTGGAATTTATTCTGCTAATATTTTTTACTGGTTTCATTTCAAAGCTGCTGGGGCTCTGATATCAACTCTGATGTGTTTTTCTTAAAAAAAACAACATCTTCACATTTATATTTTTAATTAATCATGAATTTTCTTAATTTAAGAAAACATAAAGGAAAAACTAATATGTTGTAAAATTAAAATTTCAAGAAAGCAAAGCAGCATCAGGTTTTAGATGAGTTTTTCTTATTTAATGATTTAAAAGTTCACGTTGCTCCACAGGCATCAGCGTGGGACAATCACAACACACCACAAACTCAAGAAAAGAGAAAGTGGGCAAAAACATAATTTTTGTGATACTTATAAACAAAGCATATTCAGCCTTCGCCTTGTTTTTTTGTTTGTATCTGTCATCCTGGAGGCAGCAGTTCAAAAATAGGAATCCCTGATACCATGATGACAATCGTCTGCTCCACAGATTCCCAGTTTCACTTATATCAAATGTCTCGGTTTCATCAGGAAGTGAAACAGAGACTGAATCATAGCCTTGTGCGCATCATTCTCTCCACATCAGATTTTATAACAATTTAACAATGATGTAAAAAAAAATCAACATACACACAAGTTAAAGATAGCAGCTGAGCTTCAGCATTTTTTGTTTGTTTGTTAGCAGCATTCCACAAAATCTACTGAACAGATTCCCAGTGAGCTTGGTGGAAGGATATGAAATGGGTCAAGTGACATACGTTTTGTTTGGATCTGGATCAGGGGGCAGATCCAGGAACATTGTTCAACATTTGACAGATTTTTCAGATAAGATTATATTGATGCAGATGAAAACTATAGGAAACATTTTGAGATCTGTGTATGTGATTTGATGCAGGAATGAGTTGTTGCATCTCTTGACAGTGTGTTGATCAGATAACCAGCACTTTGTAGCAGCGACAGCTCGGACTTATCAACCTAAGTGACGTTGAGAATCACGACAAGAATCTCCAGTTCAGGTTCTGTGGACTGAGTCCAGCAGCAGGTCTTTATTTGCTGCCGGTTGATTACAGCAGACCACCATTGTAGTTTAAGGAAGAAAAGTTGTGTCTGTGACTCCTCTGATTCCTTACTAATGCAGTTGGACAGGTGTTTGTTTACTGCTGTTGAACGATGGTGTGGTAAAGTTTATTATGAGTTTATCTGAAAGGCACTTTCTGGTAAAGTTGGTCCAAAAAATGTTCACTTGTGCAAACCAGTGTGTTCTCACACACTAAAGTAACTTTTTTAATTTGAAAGCTCCAGGGTTGTATTTTAGTCTGAATGGGCAGGAACAGAGATGACAGCTCAACTGCTACTGTTTTTCTACATGAACCAACTCCTAATATTCTCTAACAGTAGTGGCTGCTAATCAATATGTATTTTTATTTCATCGATTTTCGGAAAATTGTGTGTTGATCTTTGTTTGTCCAGGCAGTAATGCCCTGATTCCTTCTTTAAATCATAATTTTACATCAGATAGTTTTAGGATCTCTGACTGAGATTTTGTCTGAAACATGATTCAGAAGAAAAAGCGATGGTGAATTTTACACATAAAGATAAGCTGTTGCTGTGACACATTGAGCTAACTCCAGGAATATTAAAAGGTAATAAATAAATAAATAAATAAGAAACATGAGCAAAGAAGAAATGCACTGATGCCTTGGAGAAGTGAACATGTTCTTTCTTGTTTTAATGAATGAGTGCAGCATAGTTAATGGGCCGGAAAACATAAATGATTCCACAATGATATTTTGAGACAGTAGATGTAAAAGTGCCACAGTTGCATTGATTTCAGAGCTCTCACTCATCTGTACGAAATTATTTTAAAGTCTATGATGATGAGTTGAAATATGGGAACTGACAGATGTCTGAACTGCGGTGGTCCACAGTGAACTAACCTGCATTCACATTAAGAGCTTCTTTTAGAGACGATTGCTGATTGGATTATAATTGATGATGTCGGAAACTTGCAGACCAATAAAGGTCCAGTCTTATCGATTTGCTCTTCTGACTTGATGTTAAATTTATTGACACATTTTTCCAATTATTGTGACACGACAACAATGAACAAATATTCTAGGGAGTTAAAGGGGCTGCAGTGCCCCCCTACTGACAATGAGCTTTTACTTTAATCCCAAAAAGTTTTTTAAACAAAACAATGATTTTAATAGTAAATTATGATCCATTTAGAGTAAATGAGACCATAAAGCACCGTATGTATTGGGGCTTGGATACAACAGCCTGATTAGCTGCTCGGACCATCGAATGAGTGCAGGTGGAAGGTGTAGGTGGGATGCAGTGTCCTTGAGCTGGACCAAATTTCAAACTTAGGCTAATAAACGGCAGCTCACAAACCAACAACAACAACAACAACACATGTCTGACCTATTCTAGCTATTGGAGATCAAAGATGTTGAACAGTGAAATTAGCACAGCGAGCCTCGACAAAAGCTGCCCTCACATGACTTGACATGACTGCCAAGGCTGATGATCAGCTGGCCGACAGTCTCATGCTCTGAAACGTGAAATTAGAGAAATTTCAGTGGCATCTTGACTTGTGTAAACATCTCTATTTGGAAAAAACATTCCTGCTTTACTGGAACTCGGAAACTCGCTGCCTGATGGAATTTTATGAGCCGAGATGGAAAAAAAAAAAAAAGGGGGGGGGTTTTCTATAAGACAAAATTAGATGGTTAGTTGTAAATGAATAAACAAGAATTTTAACAGCAGAAATTTGATCTAATGGCAGAGATGACGCCCCTGGCACCAGGAACCCCGGCTCGAATCCCCCCGAAGCCATTGGTGTTGATGTTGCAGTCGGGGGGTCCCGAGGGTCCCCAGGCAGCAGATCTGTCAGAATAAAAAGAGGGGGGGGGAAAAAAACAGAGTTCAGTAAAAGACAGGCAGGAGGATGGGTACTTTGTAGCTATGGCAGCAGATCTGACGGAATAAACAAGGGGGGGAAAAAAAGGGACAGGGAGTTCAACAAGAGACAGGCAAGAAGGATGGGCACTCTGCAGGTATGGCGGACCGGTGTTATTTATCATTAAGACCTGTTGGGATGATGGTGTCCAGTTTGAAAATCCACAACTTCTCCGCCCTCTTTCTCTGCCCAATGGTCCAATGGTCATCTGATTCCAGGCCTGAGATGGTTAAACTGCTGACCGGATGATGTTGGAAATGACGGATCATGGGGGTGGTTAGTTTGCCTTCCCCAATGTTGTACAGATGTTGTTTGAGTCGGATGAGGATGGAATGTTTTGTTTCGCCGACATAATGTTTATTGCAGGTGGTGCATGTAATGATGTATATGACGTTGCTGGTGTTGAGTGTAAATGTGCCTAATGTAGGGAATGCTGTCTTGCCGTGGGGGTTTGAAATGAATTTTCTGTTTCTGTAGTGTGTGTGGTATTGTGTTTGTGTTGACGGTTTGTTATCGGAGTATTTAGATCGAATTAGTAGACTATGAAGGTTTTTGTTCTTCCTGTAT
>CM048044.1:0-5000 GCA_026259375.1 Verasper variegatus | reverse complement strand
AGGGTTAGGGTTAGGGTTAGGGTTAGGGTTAGGGTTAGGGTTAGGGTTAGGGTTAGGGTTAGGGTTAGGGTTAGGGTTAGGGTTAGGGTTAGGGTTAGGGTTAGGGTTAGGGTTAGGGTTAGGGTTAGGGTTAGGGTTAGGGTTAGGGTTAGGGTTAGGGTTAGGGTTAGGGTTAGGGTTAGGGTTAGGGTTAGGGTTAGGGTTAGGGTTAGGGTTAGGGTTAGGGTTAGGGTTAGGGTTAGGGTTAGGGTTAGGGTTAGGGTTAGGGTTAGGGTTAGGGTTAGGGTTAGGGTTAGGGTTAGGGTTAGGGTTAGGGTTAGGGTTAGGGTTAGGGTTAGGGTTAGGGTTAGGGTTAGGGTTAGGGTTAGGGTTAGGGTTAGGGTTAGGGTTAGGGTTAGGGTTAGGGTTAGGGTTAGGGTTAGGGTTAGGGTTAGGGTTAGGGTTAGGGTTAGGGTTAGGGTTAGGGTTAGGGTTAGGGTTAGGGTTAGGGTTAGGGTTAGGGTTAGGGTTAGGGTTAGGGTTAGGGTTAGGGTTAGGGTTAGGGTTAGGGTTAGGGTTAGGGTTAGGGTTAGGGTTAGGGTTAGGGTTAGGGTTAGGGTTAGGGTTAGGGTTAGGGTTAGGGTTAGGGTTAGGGTTAGGGTTAGGGTTAGGGTTAGGGTTAGGGTTAGGGTTAGGGTTAGGGTTAGGGTTAGGGTTAGGGTTAGGGTTAGGGTTAGGGTTAGGGTTAGGGTTAGGGTTAGGGTTAGGGTTAGGGTTAGGGTTAGGGTTAGGGTTAGGGTTAGGGTTAGGGTTAGGGTTAGGGTTAGGGTTAGGGTTAGGGTTAGGGTTAGGGTTAGGGTTAGGGTTAGGGTTAGGGTTAGGGTTAGGGTTAGGGTTAGGGTTAGGGTTAGGGTTAGGGTTAGGGTTAGGGTTAGGGTTAGGGTTAGGGTTAGGGTTAGGGTTAGGGTTAGGGTTAGGGTTAGGGTTAGGGTTAGGGTTAGGGTTAGGGTTAGGGTTAGGGTTAGGGTTAGGGTTAGGGTTAGGGTTAGGGTTAGGGTTAGGGTTAGGGTTAGGGTTAGGGTTAGGGTTAGGGTTAGGGTTAGGGTTAGGGTTAGGGTTAGGGTTAGGGTTAGGGTTAGGGTTAGGGTTAGGGTTAGGGTTAGGGTTAGGGTTAGGGTTAGGGTTAGGGTTAGGGTTAGGGTTAGGGTTAGGGTTAGGGTTAGGGTTAGGGTTAGGGTTAGGGTTAGGGTTAGGGTTAGGGTTAGGGTTAGGGTTAGGGTTAGGGTTAGGGTTAGGGTTAGGGTTAGGGTTAGGGTTAGGGTTAGGGTTAGGGTTAGGGTTAGGGTTAGGGTTAGGGTTAGGGTTAGGGTTAGGGTTAGGGTTAGGGTTAGGGTTAGGGTTAGGGTTAGGGTTAGGGTTAGGGTTAGGGTAGGGTTAGGGTTAGGGTTAGGGTTAGGGTTAGGGTTAGGGTTAGGGTTAGGGTTAGGGTTAGGGTTAGGGTTAGGGTTAGGGTTAGGGTTAGGTTAGGGTTAGGGTTAGGGTTAGGGTTAGGGTTAGGGTTAGGGTTAGGGTTAGGGTTAGGGTTAGGGTTAGGGTTAGGGTTAGGGTTAGGGTTAGGGTTAGGGTTAGGGTTAGGGTTAGGGTTAGGGTTAGGGTTAGGGTTAGGGTTAGGGTTAGGGTTAGGGTTAGGGTTAGGGTTAGGGTTAGGGTTAGGGTTAGGGTTAGGGTTAGGGTTAGGGTTAGGGTTAGGGTTAGGGTTAGGGTTAGGGTTAGGGTTAGGGTTAGGGTTAGGGTTAGGGTTAGGGTTAGGGTTAGGGTTAGGGTTAGGGTTAGGGTTAGGGTTAGGGTTAGGGTTAGGGTTAGGGTTAGGGTTAGGGTTAGGGTTAGGGTTAGGGTTAGGGTTAGGGTTAGGGTTAGGGTTAGGGTTAGGGTTAGGGTTAGGGTTAGGGTTAGGGTTAGGGTTAGGGTTAGGGTTAGGGTTAGGGTTAGGGTTAGGGTTAGGGTTAGGGTTAGGGTTAGGGTTAGGGTTAGGGTTAGGGTTAGGGTTAGGGTTAGGGTTAGGGTTAGGGTTAGGGTTAGGGTTAGGGTTAGGGTTAGGGTTAGGGTTAGGGTTAGGGTTAGGGTTAGGGTTAGGGTTAGGGTTAGGGTTAGGGTTAGGGTTAGGGTTAGGGTTAGGGTTAGGGTTAGGGTTAGGGTTAGGGTTAGGGTTAGGGTTAGGGTTAGGGTTAGGGTTAGGGTTAGGGTTAGGGTTAGGGTTAGGGTTAGGGTTAGGGTTAGGGTTAGGGTTAGGGTTAGGGTTAGGGTTAGGGTTAGGGTTAGGGTTAGGGTTAGGGTTAGGGTTAGGGTTAGGGTTAGGGTTAGGGTTAGGGTTAGGGTTAGGGTTAGGGTTAGGGTTAGGGTTAGGGTTAGGGTTAGGGTTAGGGTTAGGGTTAGGGTTAGGGTTAGGGTTAGGGTTAGGGTTAGGGTTAGGGTTAGGGTTAGGGTTAGGGTTAGGGTTAGGGTTAGGGTTAGGGTTAGGGTTAGGGTTAGGGTTAGGGTTAGGGTTAGGGTTAGGGTTAGGGTTAGGGTTAGGGTTAGGGTTAGGGTTAGGGTTAGGGTTAGGGTTAGGGTTAGGGTTAGGGTTAGGGTTAGGGTTAGGGTTAGGGTTAGGGTTAGGGTTAGGGTTAGGGTTAGGGTTAGGGTTAGGGTTAGGGTTAGGGTTAGGGTTAGGGTAGGGTTAGGGTTAGGGTTAGGGTTAGGGTTAGGGTTAGGGTTAGGGTTAGGGTTAGGGTTAGGGTTAGGGTTAGGGTTAGGGTTAGGGTTAGGGTTAGGGTTAGGGTTAGGGTTAGGGTTAGGGTTAGGGTTAGGGTTAGGGTTAGGGTTAGGGTTAGGGTTAGGGTTAGGGTTAGGGTTAGGGTTAGGGTTAGGGTTAGGGTTAGGGTTAGGGTTAGGGTTAGGGTTAGGGTTAGGGTTAGGGTTAGGGTTAGGGTTAGGGTTAGGGTTAGGGTTAGGGTTAGGGTTAGGGTTAGGGTTAGGGTTAGGGTTAGGGTTAGGGTTAGGGTTAGGGTTAGGGTTAGGGTTAGGGTTAGGGTTAGGGTTAGGGTAGGGTTAGGGTTAGGGTTAGGGTTAGGGTTAGGGTTAGGGTTAGGGTTAGGGTTAGGGTTAGGGTTAGGGTTAGGGTTAGGGTTAGGGTTAGGGTTAGGGTTAGGGTTAGGGTTAGGGTTAGGGTTAGGGTTAGGGTTAGGGTTAGGGTTAGGGTTAGGGTTAGGGTTAGGGTTAGGGTTAGGGTTAGGGTTAGGGTTAGGGTTAGGGTTAGGGTTAGGGTTAGGGTTAGGGTTAGGGTTAGGGTTAGGGTTAGGGTTAGGGTTAGGGTTAGGGTTAGGGTTAGGGTTAGGGTTAGGGTTAGGGTTAGGGTTAGGGTTAGGGTTAGGGTTAGGGTTAGGGTTAGGGTTAGGGTTAGGGTTAGGGTTAGGGTTAGGGTTAGGGTTAGGGTTAGGGTTAGGGTTAGGGTTAGGGTTAGGGTTAGGGTTAGGGTTAGGGTTAGGGTTAGGGTTAGGGTTAGGGTTAGGGTTAGGGTTAGGGTTAGGGTTAGGGTTAGGGTTAGGGTTAGGGTTAGGGTTAGGGTTAGGGTTAGGGTTAGGGTTAGGGTTAGGGTTAGGGTTAGGGTTAGGGTTAGGGTTAGGGTTAGGGTTAGGGTTAGGGTTAGGGTTAGGGTTAGGGTTAGGGTTAGGGTTAGGGTTAGGGTTAGGGTTAGGGTTAGGGTTAGGGTTAGGGTTAGGGTTAGGGTTAGGGTTAGGGTTAGGGTAGGGTTAGGGTTAGGGTTAGGGTTAGGGTTAGGGTTAGGGTTAGGGTTAGGGTTAGGGTTAGGGTTAGGGTTAGGGTTAGGGTTAGGGTTAGGGTTAGGGTTAGGGTTAGGGTTAGGGTTAGGGTTAGGGTTAGGGTTAGGGTTAGGGTTAGGGTTAGGGTTAGGGTTAGGGTTAGGGTTAGGGTTAGGGTTAGGGTTAGGGTTAGGGTTAGGGTTAGGGTTAGGGTTAGGGTTAGGGTTAGGGTTAGGGTTAGGGTTAGGGTTAGGGTTAGGGTGAGGGTTAGGGTTAGGGTTAGGGTTAGGGTTAGGGTTAGGGTTAGGGTTAGGGTTAGGGTTAGGGTTAGGGTTAGGGTTAGGGTTAGGGTTAGGGTTAGGGTTAGGGTTAGGGTTAGGGTTAGGGTTAGGGTTAGGGTTAGGGTTAGGGTTAGGGTTAGGGTTAGGGTTAGGGTTAGGGTTAGGGTTAGGGTTAGGGTTAGGGTTAGGGTTAGGGTTAGGGTTAGGGTTAGGGTTAGGGTTAGGGTTAGGGTTAGGGTTAGGGTTAGGGTTAGGGTTAGGGTTAGGGTTAGGGTTAGGGTTAGGGTTAGGGTTAGGGTTAGGGTTAGGGTTAGGGTTAGGGTTAGGGTTAGGGTTAGGGTTAGGGTTAGGGTTAGGGTTAGGGTTAGGGTTAGGGGTTAGGGTTAGGGTTAGGGTTAGGGTTAGGGTTAGGGTTAGGGTTAGGGTTAGGGTTAGGGTTAGGGTTAGGGTTAGGGTTAGGGTTAGGGTTAGGGTTAGGGTTAGGGTTAGGGTTAGGGTTAGGGTTAGGGTTAGGGTTAGGGTTAGGGTTAGGGTTAGGGTTAGGGTTAGGGTTAGGGTTAGGGTTAGGGTTAGGGTTAGGGTTAGGGTAGGGTTAGGGTTAGGGTTAGGGTTAGGGTTAGGGTTAGGGTTAGGGTTAGGGTTAGGGTTAGGGTTAGGGTTAGGGTTAGGGTTAGGGTTAGGGTTAGGGTTAGGGTTAGGGTTAGGGTTAGGGTTAGGGTTAGGGTTAGGGTTAGGGTTAGGGTTAGGGTTAGGGTTAGGGTAGGGTTAGGGTTAGGGTTAGGGTTAGGGTTAGGGTTAGGGTTAGGGTTAGGGTTAGGGTTAGGGTTAGGGTTAGGGTTAGGGTTAGGGTTAGGGTTAGGGTTAGGGTTAGGGTTAGGGTTAGGGTTAGGGTTAGGGTTAGGGTTAGGGTAGGGTTAGGGTTAGGGTTAGGGTTAGGGTTAGG